>CP053152.1:15321537-15529993 GCA_014607495.2 Carposina sasakii | reverse complement strand
TTACAATTAATATATATTATTGCTAGAACTTATATAATAGTAAAGTAAACCTGCTTAAGGGCTTACCTTAGGTACTCACAAAGTTAACATTGACAAAGACCATGCACAATAGGCTACGTGCACACATGGATTAGTCACGTCATCTATGTTTGCTCTACCTATATAATATCTAAAAATACAACTTAGCCATGTGTAATATTAGTAATATTCAGATCTGCATATTGTTAATCAATAATTTTATTATGGACTAGTGGACGCCCGCGACTCAGTCCGCGTGGACCACAGAAAAAAACAAAATGTCGAAATTATCCGGGATAAAACATTTTCCCGGGATAAAAAAGTAGCCTATATGTTAAGGGGGACCTGTCACTATATATTTCTGAAAACTGCATCGAAATCGGTACAGCCGTTTCTGAGATTAGCGTGCACAAACGCACAGACAAACAGAGAAAAATTCCAAAATTCATCGTTTTGGGTCCTATTGCGTTGATAAAGGTCTCCTATAATATTTTTTGTCATATATCTTCCATGTACAGACAGCGATCCGTTACATTTTTATTATATGTATAGATTTAAGCTCGGTCTAGCCATCATCTCTTCATGATATCAACTGTTATCTTTACACGACTAAACTGTGATGTTAATGTTGATGAACCGTGTACGTACGGGTACATGAAAGAGACTTTGCAAAAACATATCCATTTGCCTAAAATTTTAGACAATATGATTGAGACATGATGGTGACTTGATCGCGAATTAATTTCGCATCAGCTTCACTGATTTCTGTGTGTGTAATAGTTGGGTATTATATTTCTATATTCTATATTGTGTAACCTGTGTGGGATATTATACTTCCTCATTTTACTAGTTAACTAGCATTTACGAGTACATAAAATCTCGCCGCTTTACCGGATCCTCTACTCTTGCTATAGTGCTGACAAACCTTATTCGCTTCATCTAATCTTATACTTGAATAGTTGTAATTTAATAAATTAAGACATTTTCAAATAAATTTTAGATAAATCTCTCATTATCTATTCATACTCGTATTGGTAGTACTTACCTAATTAATTAAGACTTATTACGTCCTAGCGAAAGGAAGATTGTTGGAGCCCTAGTTACCCTCATAAGGAAAATTACAAAGTCAAATCAGAATACGGAACAAATTACTTTGAGTTCTTAATTAACTTTTGGAAAAAAAATTACTTAATTAGTTTTACTTAGCAACTTACTATTCAATAATAACTTATTCAAATAATAGTAGAATGACATCAATATTATCTTATTCAACAGAATTCCTTTATTTCCGTATTAGAGGCTCTACCTAAATTGTGTAACAGGGCGAATATTTAAATCAATATCTACATACTATTTATTATTCTATTATCTACTAACCGAACAACTATACCCTCAAAATTGTTCAGAAGTGGCACTATGTGGTCCTATCGGCCCTTGGTGCTCTGCCTACCCCATAAGGGATAAAGGCGTGATTATATGTATGTATGTATATCTACATAATTATTACAGTCTTATTCATGGAAACTACTGGATGGATCAGTGGCAGGATGTTTCATTATACTTAATGCAAATTGTAGAAGTAGGTCTGCGATTACGACTCTATCCGACATTTTTTAAAACACTGTTGGATAAGAGTCATGATGAAGAAAAATCTATAAATATACTACCAGTATCTCGGTATCGACGGTAAATCGTCTAGAAAACATTTCAGCAGTTACGTTTACGATAACGTACCTACAATATGTTACTGCAGTTTAGTTGTAATTGGCCGTATATTTCTAGATACGGGCGCAGTTTCTTATGTAAAGAACTGAAACAGCGTGCCAGACGAATGTTTAACAAAACTGTCATGTTTGCGTGAGGTTGTCCTAACATGTCGCCGGTAGCCCGCGACTGCTGCTTGCCATTCCGTGGTGCTTCGCTTGCGACACGACACGAGCCATCTCCGCCAGGCGCTAATCAGGAATTAGCATTCACCCCACGCCGCTTCAATTACCTTACATAACACCTAAGACTTTCAACTTCACATTCAACCCTCGCAAACGAAAGCTCCAGACGTTATTTTCATCTAACCGAAAGCGAACGCTTCGCAAATCCGAATTTTGCGCTGCAGATCAATTTCGGAAAGTGTGACCTACATAGCGCCGACACGGACAAGTGATCCTAGAAACACAATGGGCGAGTGGACCGGTGTAGTGTCTGCGTGCTGCGTGACAGGTGGTGACAGAACTCTGCCGGGGTTCTCGGAAGGCTGACGTGACGGTACGCGATACCTCAGCCCTGCCTAGTGACGGTCGCGACCCGTGTTTATGTTGCTCCATTGAGCGCGAATCTTTCAAGGAAAACAGGCGTGACTCACCTCTGTAATTCAATCGATTTTTTGGCAATTTTTTTACAATGATGATACAGGGGCAACAGGTTATTGCATTGTTTTTAGGCATTATGCAAAAACACGAGAGAGGTCATTGCGTCAGTAATTAAAATTCCTCGTGCATGTGGAGTGGCGCAGCCTTCAGTGGCTGCAACCGCTAATGTTACTCTACCTATATTTGCACCCTCTCTGTTTCTATACTCTATGGTTTTGAAAGATAACATAATTTTATCAGGATTTCTTTTCATTTGGGTCGAAGTGTGTTAATTTTTTATATCCACCCAAAGACCAAATAGATACACAGCTCTACCTTTATACAGCTCTACCTTTATACAGCTCTACGAACTGATCAAACCCCCTGAGTGAAAACTGAAGAATGGTAGAAGTGGCAATGCGAATATAGTAAGGCATCATGAACAATTACCACTAATATTAACTAGAACGTAAGTGAATATTTAAATAATTTGTGAAGGCCTTAATTCACGTCGCGATTAGTATAAGTAAAACACAATCACAATTTCCCGGTGGAAAACACGCGGTTGAGGAAATAGAAAATGTAGATCGCATCCGCTGCAGCGAAAAGTAAGGACTCACTTGATCATTTTAGCAGTGACGGTGGTGGCTGGAAGTCAGTCGGAGGCACTGTACTCGGGTGTATTTCACAGCACGGTCGCGTAATACTGTCGCTCAGCGCGCAGCCGCCATGTCGTCCGGTCGCGGCGAGGGTCGGGACGCGAGTGCGCGCCGGAGCGGCGGGCCTCGGGGCAGCGGCGGAGGCCTGCACCGCGCCTGCTGCAGCCGCATCCTCCGAGTGCAAGAACCTCTGCCTCCGATCAAACTAGATCTGTTTCCGATCTATGCCAAGGAAGCACTAGCAGACGCCGCACAATGCTGCATTAGCCATGAGTTAACGGTGTTTCGTCATGCTGCTCCTTGCCGGGCTGCATGTGGAAGTCATTTCTTTACGTTCACATTGTTATTTTAAATCGGTGACTGTTGTCGGTAATTTGTTTTGTAATCGATTTATAAATACCATGACCGTCGATTTGTTTTGCTTATGTAAGTTTATAGAATTAAGTAGTATGTATTTATCATCTTTCCTGACTTGAACACGTTTTGGTATTTTTTTTACAATCTGTTAGTACAGGTAGTTATTTATCTAATATTAGACACACAAGATTTCTCGACTCTACCTTCCTATTCCTTGCATATAGAGCGCGCATTGGACTTTTCTTACGTTAAGAATTTCGTCATAGTTTTCCTATGGTTTTCCTGCAACTACATTGCTCACTAACTAGTGAGCGACTAATGGACGAAGACATAGGATTTGTCCAGATGTTGTAACTTAATCCAGCTAATGCCTACTTATATAGGTCAGGGTGGTTTAAAATAGGTACACTTCTATAAGCCGTTGAATTCGCACGGTGAAATTGGGTGACGCTCAGGTTCACATTCTGAAGTAATATGATAATTAATTATAGTGTGACACAACACTCGCTTACCTGTTCTTCAGATATATTATATGTTTGGATAAGGATCTGGTGGTATTCTGTGACAATGAGTGATATTAATGTTAAATTAAAATATATGATATCTTATATAATCATTACTGCTGCTCTTTCGGATGGAGCAGGTGGCAAGATCTAGCAGAAAATTAAGAGATGAATTTTGAATGATGTGGGAAGGTATTTACTACAGATACGGTAAAGATGCTTGTTTCGAGTTGTAGGTACGCGATAACGATTACTCACAATATGCCCACAATAATAATCAATGATATTTCTCTTTCGATGTCAAACTCCGTGCTGAGTCATCGGGGCGTCATCAGAAGAAATTGCGAAGGTTATTCACTCTCGAGCAACGGTGCTGGCGAGGGTTACGTGCCACGTGGACACTCCTCACGCCAAAACCACTGTCCAATATTCCATGACCGGAATATATAATGTAGGGCAAGAAAAAGCTTAAGAATTCCGCGATGGACCAAAACAAACAAGTGGAGTTTCCAACTTGTGTGATCCTCAAGTACTTAGTTCTATGTGTTTATCTGAAAAATTGGGGTTACCTGTATGAATAACTGATTACTTAATATTGATTGTATATCCAAACTATGAGCTTTATATCTGGAAGATGAGTACGTTTTGACGTTATCCATATACCTACCTACTTACTTAATTCTTTTGACCTTTGCATTATGTAAATGCGGTTATACGTATTACAAGATATTCGCTTGTAGTCACTGTAATATAATATAATAACCCTTGGAGACTGATTTTACCGGGACTGTTTACACAAGCCCGAGTCGACGCCCTATGGCATCGTCAGAGCTCTATTACATTATGATTGCTGTCTAACGTCTATTAAATGTTTGGAATTTACCTCATTGGTTTGCAAACCTCATCGTATTCCAAATGTTATATGAAGATGACAAAACATTTTTTTTTTTAATTTATTTATCTTTTAAATGGTTATACAACAAAAAACTTAGTTACAAAAGCACTTTGTAAAACCAACGAGGTTTGTGTGATAGTGCTACACACAGTTCACATCGTTATCCCTTTACACATCTAGATTATGATATACTTAATTATTACTTATTACTTCCTATTTCTTCTCTTACGGTTTTTTTTAATTCACGGCTAATATCCTGGACCAATTTCCTAGTATCGAGGTTGTTGGTGTTGACGATAGCATCAGATTTGGATTCTTCTTCATCATCGTCTGGAATCAGGTATGAGAACCTTCTTGAACTGTTTTTCAGGCAGTCTTCGCAGCTCCACTCAATACCAGGTGAGTTTCGAAGGGTGTTTAGGGTGGTTCTCATTGAAAGGCTTAGTGCACGCGCTATCAGCATGAACCACTTTATTACATCTGCTGCATTCTAATCCAGGTATTTTTATGGTATTTTTTTTTTTGCATTTCACAATTTTTTTAAAAACCATTGCGGTTAGGTTAGGTTTAGGTTAAGTAAGTACGATAAGTAATATTAAGGTGTTGTGTGAGAACTTATCGCCACAGCGTACCGACGAGAACATCTAGCTTGCCGTTTTAGATATATTTGACTGTTACGTTCATAATCTACATGTAACAGTAAAGACAAACTTTTATGTAAATTATAAAATTATTAATAAAGAAAATGGAAAAAATTCTGCACCCGAGTGGGAATCGAATTTAATGTAAATATAAATAAATAAATATATGAATATTCAGACACTTCACAACACATTGACCTAGTCCCACACTAATATCCCTAAAGTCTTGTGTCGTGGATACTAAGCAACGGTATACAAATACATAGATAAGTTTAGAAACATCCATGACTCGGAAACAAACATCGATATTCATCGTATCAATGTTTGCACCTACCGGGTTCTGACCCAGGACCTATGGCGTCGCAGGCAGGGCCACTACCAACTACACCAATCCGCCGTCCAAAGATCAAAGCTCCTACTCCTAACTAAACAAAAGTAGAAAAATTGACAAATCCATTCATTCTCTTGTTGATTCGTCTTTATTACTTTCTGGTAATTCCTCTTTAGGTGCATTGGAATTCTAAAAAGATAAAAATATGACACATATTATAAATATTTCCGTTATAGGTACAAGAACCACAACATTCCACAAAATCTCATCTAGGTGTCAATAGCGCGAGTACATGTTGATTTAACGATGATTCATCTAAAAGGTCTTGAAAAGCGTCTCCAAATGATCACAATGAACATCCTGCGCAGGCGTCTGTCGATGATGGCCTGAGTCTAATCGCTGCATTGTCTCGGAAGCGCTGCAGCCAGCGACCGTGTCGGCATGCGTCCTCCAAGCAAGATGCCCAGCGCCGCCGGTGCTATCTCACTGGCTTACGTATTCTGTTGAAAAGAGTGGGTTTAGCATCATACCCCTCAAGTAATAAAACTTGTAACTAAGTAGTGTGGGATCGCTTTGCTCATACAGGAAAGTCTATTTTTGTAATATTATCCACCGATTCGTTGTAATCAGTCATGTCAACTGAGCATATGAGAGTCTCTAGCCATCCCAACGATACTGAGACCTCTGAAAATAGGATTAAATGGGCGTGGAAAATAGAAAAGATCTGACCCAAATGTACCTAAGTAAGGTAGACGACAGACGTGTGGGTATATAGGTACAATAGAATTATAACTAATTATTAATTTATTATTAATTTATTATTATTAAATTCTATTATAGGTACCTATGATAAGATAGTTAGAGGTAGGTCTTAACTACCCATTATTTTAGCGTATGCTAAAATGACTACCTAAACAATCTACCTGAGTAGGTACCTTACCGTTATCCATACAATATACGAGTATATACATTTTTCCTGTTGATTACATTTTCTAACAAAATTTAAATTCCCTGACAAAGTAACTTTTTTCTATAACAATAACGTGAATCAGTGGTAAGGATATTTGAAGGTTTTTATCTCAAGTGGGTATGATAATCGATTTACTGCTCAAGTTCTTCCTAAATGGAAACCCAGCGAGCAACCTCTCACACAACCTCCAGCGTACTCACAAACTAGGAGAAAACAAGACCAATTCAACAAGAAAGTTTTATTTGTTTCCAGACCAATGGGATCATCTAGATAGATGGCCAAGTTTATAACTTCTTAAGGACTTTACTTTCTAGGTAATATTCTGTACATAAGTACAACGTTATTTATTGTTTTCATAAACATGTGTAGAATTTGTGGGAAGAGAAGGTACAGGAAAGCAAGATTTATTCACTCAAACCCATGTTCAAACTCTCGTCGAGGAATTTATCAGGCAGGGCAAGTAATCGCCAATATTGTAGAGTGCTACGAGTATATGGTAGCCTCAAGGTGGCTCTATATTTCTCGCTATATTGATAATATGTTCTCTATAGTGGGCTATTTGCACAGCCCCTTTTGTTACATCCTGTATATAGGTAGTATACACTTCTATTGAGTACGAGTATACAGATACAAGCTTATTATACGTGTAATATACCGGTTAAGTGCGCTGAGTCGTCACCATGTCTAGGTAGGTACATAGGTACAATCCAATGCAGTCCATCCTAGCTCAGCATGTTGCATCACGCCATCGACATACGATATTTATCTACTATTATTCTAATAATACTTATATGCTTACAGAGCAAATTAATGTGCAATACCGGCCAGCTGCAAACCTTGATTTACTTACAGTCCATTTTACATTTTACAAACCTGTAATTATTGCTTACATGGTTAAATAATTTAGGTTAGTTTAGTTAGAAATGACTAGCGGGGTATTCCCCTGTTATAAACTAAAACATAAAGAAGTGCATAATCATCATTGTAGATAGGTACCTATTAAGTAAATTTGCACCTACCTATGTGCATATCAGGGGAGCACAGCTGTTTGGTACGCCCCAACCCTTTTTGGGCATCTATATGGGCAGGTAATAGGTATAGATTATTGATTAATAGGTTAGACGAAATATACAGCGTGTAACAAAAGAGGTATGTTAAGCGAAAAGCTATGTAAATAACACTGAAACCGACTTGAATTCACATGTTTATTTTTCCAGATATTATCTGACTAGATGGCCAAGTTTATTACTAACTAGAATTCCTAAACAACTCAGGAATGTTCATACAATCTTGAAAAAAAAACATTTGATTTGGAGTCTCAAATTTTGGAAATAGGTTCTCTATAGTGGGCTATTTACATAGCTTTTCGCTTAACATACCCTTTCTGTTACACCCTGTGTAAGGTCTTTTAAAAATTAGTTATTATCTTTTGACACGACACTATAAGTAGGTAAAAAGAAATAATTTCAACTCCGAAATAGTGAAAAAAAATCAGCTGTTCCAAACATTTCAGTGCAGTAGGTAGGTAATTATTCGAGATTGTATGGAACAGCAGATTTTTTTTCACTATTGCGGCGTAGGTCCCATAGTGAAAGTTGTTTCTTTTTACCATAGAGAAAAGAGCTTTTTACCCGTTTTTACCTACCTAGTTTCGTAAGATTCACTAATTTTGAAAAGACCTTAAATAAGTGACTCTGTTAAGTGAAGCAAGCCAATGTTCATCTCTGATCCAGGCTCTTGAATTAATTATCTTTTGCTCATACTAGCCCAACTTGCATCGCCCCTTTGGTAGGGAAATCAACTTTTTAGAAAATATATAGGTAGAGTACCTAAAAGGTCTGCGGTGATAGCCCAATGATTAAGAAGTAGGAAGGCGTAGGTTCTGAATTTATTTCATATGTAGGTATAGATTATAATTTATAACACGCCTAAATACCCGCGGAGGGTTGGCGTCAGGCAGGCAGCCGGCCGTAACATCAACGGCAAATCCTTGGCAATATGAGTTTCGAAAGAAGCCAAAACAAAACAAAAAAAAAGAAGCTCCGACCCCAAAATAATAGGATTAAGGGAGAAAGATGATGAATAATGATGATAGATAAAATAGTTAACAATTTTTCACATTTTTATTCACATTCGGCCGAACAAAATAATAATATTGGCACTTTATTCGTGCATTAAAAAACTAAATTATGTTTCGATCTGTGCTAACACTACGTTGTCTAATTTGTTAGTAGTTAAAACAATCGCATATTATTCTAGATAAAAAAATATTAGCTAGCTTTTCAAACTAACATAGTAATAAATTAACATAATTAATAGAAATTATCTCTATTGATTATCATTAAGTTAATTTTTTTAACAAAAGGTAAACCTAATACTAAGCTGAATAGAACAACATTTCCATAGACTAAACCAACCAGCTGATTTTTCAGCCTGACATTTCGACAGATTTTTGTTTGACAGTGACAGTAGCAGTTGCAGTGCAGTCATTGTGCGTGTGATTATGTTGTTTTTTATTTTCCTATTTATTGCTAACTAAAATAATGTAAATGCGTTGCAAATCACAAACTTACATCCCTACCTTCCTATAAACAACCACATATAGTTATTGTAAGAAAACGTGCAAAGATTATGGTAATTTATGATAGTGCCAAGACGCGGATGCAGCAAAATGCCTTGTGAGAGTTGCGCGGTGCAATTCAGCGTTTTCAAAAGGAAAAGGTCTTGTTCTGAATGCGAAAGGTACTACTGCAGTGGGTGCCTTAGGCGTGGAGGTGGCTTTATGTGTAGTCCCTGTAGGACGCTGTCTTCCAGGCCTCTAAACAGACAAGCCATCTCGCATCTCAAAGTCCGCGACCTACAATGTTTCCTGCAGCGTCAAAATGTCTCCACATGGGGTTGTGTCGGTAAGTAAGAGAAACCTGCTCAACGAAGAGCATTATAGATTAAATGTAGCCTTATATTAGAGCATATTTTGGAATAAGTACCAATACAATTTGATAATTATTTTTTTTCATTTATATATTTCAGAAAAAGGTGAATTGGTCAGCCTGTGTGTTTCTCATGTAAATAGTACAGCTTACCACCGACATGGGCCTAGGTCTGGGCCATTTTGTTCATTGAAGGGCATCACTACAAATATAAACGAATTTCTAAACTCGGCATTTGATCTCAGAAATTCACCCGTGCCTAGACCAGCTCCCCAGAGTACTAATGGTAAGTAATTAATAGTAAGCCAGTGATGACATGCTTTCTTGGTTTACCTATTCAAGCAGGCAACTTTATTAAATACACTTTATCATTCTTAGCCTCTCAATGAAATACACTGAAGTTACGAAAAAAGTTTCAAATGTAATACAATGTAGTGTTAAATTTTATGTTACTAATTGCAAGTGTAGTGTCATTATTTTAAGAACATTTCCATAAATAAACTTTGAAGAGTAATTAATTAGTAATGACACTGATAGCCACATTTGATAAAACACTTTTTCCAAGTAGATAAGGTTTAAATAGGCAAATAAACTAGGTATGTTTATTATCTGACAAACAATAAAGTGGATGTTTTAATGCAAACCATTTACACATAGAACTATATCATGTGTATGTGTTGAAGAACACATAGAATAATATAAAAATATGAAAATGAGTTGTGTTTAAGACATTAAGTCAACACCTTACCAAACTTAAGCTTATTATTTGTGTAGGTAGCTGTGTGAACCTGACTCACACTCATGCTCGTTCTCCTGAGGAAGCCCAGAGACAATCCGAGAGATTTATCACAAATCCAGGTAACTTCCATTATGATGACAAGTATATTAATGCTTATGAAGGTTACCAAAAAGAAATACTTACAGCAGAAGAAGAAGAAGATGCTTTGCATTGATGGTTGCTAAACAAGTTTACCTCTTAAATACAAATATTTCATTTATAAAGATAACTTGTTGTTTGATCTGGACTCCAGTCACTCACATTCAGCCTAGATGATGACTTGATAATCATGCGCCCCGCAGGCGGCGAGCCCCCGCTGGAGGTGCCTGTGCCGCCGCCCCCCGCGCCCGCGCGCCTCGCCCCCGCGCCGCCCCTCGACACGGCCGACTGCTTCGAGATCGAGGACCTGGACGACGCGGGCTGGGAGTTCGTCACGCGCCCCGCCGACCCGCTGCCCAATGGTAATGATACGTCCACAGTAAATCATAGGTGTAGGTACATACAAGACTATCTGCCTTGTCACCTGCTAATATTAATGTTTATATTCTGGTTTCCACGACACTGGGTGAAATCAAACCACCCTATAAATGTATGCTTATGTTATAAAATTATTAATAAAGAAAATGGAAAAAATTCTTCACCCGAGTGGGGATCGAACCCACGACCACTGCAAACCGTGCCAGCAGCTATAAATTTTTTCCATTTTCTTTATTAATAATTTTATAATATATAATATCTTGACTAAAATAAATTTATAAAAACACTTCTCCATTAATATAATCCGTATGCTTATGTGTTACATTCAATATATATATTCTGGAACACTAATATACGGGTCCAGCTGAAAACCAGCCCTGCAGGCCATCTGTTTTGGTCTGCAGCTGTATGCTGAGCTGGGTCCATTTCAGCATAATTATGTTTTTCTGTTTGGCTGTATTGTGAAACATTTTTGAATGCTGAATAAATAATTTCTTTCTTTCTATATATATTTTTTATCATTTCATAACCACTACTACATAATACAGCTTAATTATGTAATTCTACTATATACTGTATTCTGGTAGATATTTAGGATATAGAATGTTTAAAACGCCAGGATAAAAGGCATATCATAAAGTGAGTGTTGGATTGAATGTGGATGATTATACTTTAAGAAGTTTTAGATGGATTGTGTGTGTAAGAGAGGTTTACATATACTGGAAATTAGTAACAAGATGACGGGTAATGCACATAAATAATAGAAGAGTATTATATTGCGCCGACGGTGCCGAAATAGAGAGAAAATTGGGAGTTCTTGAGCCTTTCCTGTGCAAATTTTATACATTTTAGCCCATAAGTTCTTGCCTATCTTCTTCTTGTCTCTGTGATTTATTAGTGTTTGATGTAGTTCCACGTTATAGAGACGGCTATAACATTCCCTACGCAGACTCGACGGTGTTACTGGAGGGCGCGAGTCCCGTCGGAGAGGGCGCGGGCCCGAGCCTGCCGGGGCACGCCCCCGCCGTGCCGCGCCCCGCCCCGCGCACGCCCCCCGCGCCGCCCTCGCCCCCCGCGCCCCGCACGCCCCCGCCGCGCGCCTCGTCCGAACTGGACCTGCGGCCCGTGGGGACTGAGGAGGAGGCCGACACCGTCAGCTTGCAAGACGAACCCGTGGTAGACCAGCCGCTTGGACGGACGCCAGGTACGTTGATTACAACTGCGATTTGTTACAAGCAAGAGAATAGGGTATAAATGGGCCTTAATGGGAGCAGGACAGCTATAATAGCCTTGTTGTAGGTTCTCAGCTCATCTGATCTGATCTGCTTGATCACATATTTATTTGATTAAACCTAGGTACAGTTAAGGTCGTATTGTCTAGGGGTTTCAGCTGACGCATGTTGTTGCGCTAACACATGTTTCTTCCATATTGTCAATACAACAGACTGCAGTATTGACAATATAGAAGAAAAGACTAAAAGGTGTCTGTAGTAACCTACAGACACCTTTTAGCTTTATCAATGTAATTCCCCGAGGGCAGTCATCTTGCTTTACCAGCTATTATACGTGGGTGCGTGATATATAATATGAACGAAATGAGATGACTAACACTCGAGCGCTTTATATAGACGAGGAATTCCCCGAAATTGACGTTATTAGATAGTATATGTAGATATAGATATAACATAAGTGTCATTATGTTTCCGATTATTTAGTATTATAAGTATTGCAGTACGATAAATAAATGATACAATTTTCATCATAATGTTTTTGTATTGATCGTTTTTGTACAAAATAACGTGTTGACTCGCCAAAGTTTTACAAATCTAATTATCTGTCATGTCGTGTGCTGATGCGGGGCTTCATTAGAACGTATCATCTGTATCTCCTTCTGTGCATGTCGTAACAATCGACGAAAACTCGGCCATTCTTTTAGGCGATAAGTACGAGTAGGTATAAGTTTGCAACTTGTCACTGATCTTTTACATCTAATTCCGCTATGCACAAGTAGCATGACCTGCAAAAACACGATATAATAAACCGATTTATCGACATTTAGCCTGTCAAAATACGATAAATATAGACGCCATCTTGAATTTTGTGTAGAGACGATACGATATCCACGATGCGTGGTCATGCTAGGGGGCCTGTTAAATGTGATTTAACTTTTATGATCTACAGTTCTGGTTACTCTATTTTTAATCACTACATATACGAGTACAATATAAGGTCTATACAAAATTTGTGATTATCTTTTGACACGAAACTAGGTAGGTAAAAAGAAATGTATCATGTAAGTATGTATGTCCTTTTATTATTTATTTTTAACCCCCGACGCAAAAACGACGGGGTGTTATATATTAAGTAATTAGTATTTATTGTTATTGTAAGTTTTTGGTATGTATGTTTGTTTATTTTATGATTGTCCCAACTGGTTTCCTGGAAGAAATCCCTTTATGAGATAAGCTCGCCTTTGTACAGTATCTATGTATATACCTACCTTCTATATATTTTCTGTGTACAATAAAGATAAAGATACAACTTTCAATATGGGACCAACTCCGAAATATTGAAAAAAAAATCGGCTGTTCCATACAATCTCGAATAATTTACTGCACTGAAATGTATGGAACGGCAGATTTTTTTTCTTGAATAAATCTTAGTTGTTCCCATAGTGAAAGTTGTTTCTTTTTACCTACCTTATAGTTTCGTGTCAAAGGACATACAGACAGCGGTAAGCGACTTTTACCGCTGTTTGTCTGTCCCTATGTATGCTTAGATCTTTTAAACTACGCAACGGATTTTGATGCAGTTTTTATAAATAGATACGATAGTGATTCAAGAGGAAGGTTTATATGTTATCAGCATTTCACCCGTGCAAAGCCGGGACCGGTCGTTAGTACATAATATTTTTAATTGTTAATTCGCCGAACTTTTTACTGACCACGTATCAACTCCAAATTCTTTAAAACATTAAAAGTGAAAAATTCTTAATAATCTCTTGATGACCAGTGGTCGGAGTAGGTATATTAAATTAAGGTCATTGACATCAAACGTATATGTTAATATGGATACGCCTCCGAGTGCCCGGATTATTATGATAAAAATAAAATAAAAATACCGAAACTTCTAAATTATTACATGAAACTATTTAAAAATGTATCAATACTCTCAACGCTATGCTGCTAGTGGCGTAGGTGACCAGAATTTAATAGTAAAAAATGACTGGTGTGTAAAAAACCTTGTTGTAGTTAAAGTGTTGGAGTAAAAGCCTAACCATGTATAAAATGATATAATAATAATATTCATTTCAACACACGGCATTCGGCAAACAGGGTCTTTTGTCATCTTATCTCTATGCACAACACATCTGACCAATTAGAATCAAGTATCCTGGATGACTCATTGACTGTTTGTTCGAAAACAATGCGCTCGCACCGACATTCAGACCAGGTGGCTCACTCACTTATTTCGGTTCGTGGAGTGCGCTTATTTTATGTGTTGTGAATATCTTGACTTGACCCTGGCTTGTGTACTGTCTTCTGAAATCTATTTAAAACGACGAATTTGGCTTGTCCATGTTATGATATCATGACGCAAGTATGTAAAATCAATATACCTACTCCGACCACTGTTGATGACGCAACCCTTGAGGGGAGTACCTAATGTAGTCATTAACTTGTACTTTTTACCCGACTCAGTCAGAAGCGCCCTCTAGAGCCTAAACAGCTTGTTGCATTTAAACTTGAGAAGTATTGTTAGATTCGTCATAGCCGCGAGATTGATTCTAGTCAATATTTTCACGCAGTTGGGATTTTTTCTTTAAATAAATGTGGTTATATCTCGTGTAACTAACCCATGGATCTTTCATCATCAGTTTCCTAACCTTATTCCATTATAAATAGGTTGACGGAACATGGTTTCTTCCGGAACTTACGAGGGTGCATTTTTATATTCGCGGAATGGGTAGGTAATTAATAAATGAGGGTACTTTCCTTAGTCGTAACTGGTTAAGTAGCTCATTATTAGTATAAATAGAACCTTTTAGTTTAATCGGGCCATTACTATTTGAATTATCGTCGATCAAACAACTCAGTTGGGAAGAACATTGTGAAAAATTGAGAAAATCGAGCACCGCGCTGTCATAAAGTTCCTTACCAAGCAAGGTAAATCGGTTCAAACCATACTAGAAGAGATGTCATCCGTTTACGGGGAGTCTTGCCCCGGTAAAACCATGGTTTATAAGTGGCATACCATTTTTAAGCAAGGCAGGGCCTCACTTGAAGATGATCCTCGGCCAGGACGGCCGATCGAGGTGACCACTCCGGAAATAATTCAAAAAGTGGAAAAATTAATACTGGAAGATGCTAGACTAAAGAAGAAACAGCTCGCAGAAATGGTTGGAGTATCCGATACAACCATATTTAAAATTCTTCACAATCATCTCGGCATGACCAAAGTCAGTGCAAGGTGGGTGCCGAGAATGCTCACGCCGCCTCAAAAACAACAGCGCGTAGAGTGTTCTCGCGCGTTTTTGGACCTCTGTAATGAAGACCAGGATGGAGTATTGACTCGAATTGTTACTGGGGATGAAACTTGGGTTCATCATTATGAAACTGAGTCCAAACAAGATTCTATGCAGTGGCACAAAAAAGGTACACCACCACCAAAGAAATTTAAGGTGTCACAGTCGGTGGGAAAAATCATGGCGACAATCTTTTGGGACTCAGAAGGAATCTTGTTAATAGATTATAAAGATAAAGATGTCTCCATAACCGGAGAATACTACGCTTCAATCTTAGAGCGATTAAAGGAAGCAATCAAGGCAAAAAGAAGGGGAAAATTAACTAAAGGTGTCCTCCTTCTGCACGACAACGCGCCTGTGCACAAGAGCCGTGTTGCGTTGGCTTCCCTGCATAAGGTGGGCTTCGATATTTTGGTTCATCCATCCTACAGTCCTGACCTGGCTCCCAGTGATTATTATCTCTTTCCAAAAATGAAAAAAGAACTTCGGGGGAAGAAGTTCTCAGGCGATGAAGAAGTGAAGGAAGCAGTTTCAGCTTATTTTTCAGACAAAGAAAAAACATTTTTTTTCGAGGGTATACATAAGCTAATTGAAAGATCTGAAAAATGTATTAGAGTTGCAGGAGAATATATTGAAAAGGAAAATAAACTTGTATTTTTATTTCCACGTCTTACCCCCGATTCCGCGAACTTAAAAACGCCCCCTCGTATATTGCCAAAGATTTAGCGTTTATTTTACGACCGGCTACTTGCCTGACGCCAACCCTTCTCGGGTATAGTTAAGTGACAATTTTGAAGAATCCGTACATGAAATAAATTCAGTGGTACAGATGCGTGACTGGAATCGAAATTACGCCCCTCGTTTGGCAGGCGCACGTCTTAACCACTTGGCTATCGACGCTGATGGATTTTTATTATCTGAAATAAAGAACACATTGTAACAGATGTTGTATTTTTCCGCCATCAGAGAGCGGGTCCCGTGTGTCGCTGTCGGCGCTGCAGTCGGAGGAGGCGCTGGACGCGCTGAGCGTGCGCCAGCTGAAGCAACTGCTCGCGCGCAACCGCGTGGAGTACCGCGGCTGCCTCGAGCGCAGCGACCTGCGAGCGCGAGCGCGCGCGCTGTGGCGCGAGCACGTGCGCTACAAGGGCGGTGAGACACTAACTGACCAACTGTTAACCATGCTCCAGTTGTTCTGGGTCCCACGTCCAAATAGTTGCAGCGGATCTTTGGGGTTTAGAAATTGGCGTTGTCGTGCGTAGTCAGCCCTCTCCTCTCTCGTTTATCTTCGCCTGCGCTCCTGAATATGTGTACTGCATCGCGTGCAACACGAACTTTACAGTTTTATTTCAATTTGGGATCCGATTCATATACGAGTACTTTAGTGCTCTTCCCTTTTTGTAAGTCAAATCAAATAAGTTTGTGTATGCTTTCATGTCGAATAAACGATTTGAATTTTGTAAATTAATTAAGATCTTTGACTACATAATACTATGAATATAATAAACAATAATAAAAATCTCAATAGCCATGTGTCCTTCGGCAGCGATCGAGCAGCTGCCGCTGGAGGAGTGCTGCAAGATCTGCATGGCGGCGCCGCTGGAGTGCGTGCTGCTGGAGTGCGGACACATCGCCGCCTGCGCCGCCTGCAGCCGCCAGCTCGCCGACTGCCCCATCTGCCGCCAGTACGTCGTGCGCGCCGTGCGCTTCTTCCGCTCCTGAACACCGCGCCGGCTTGTCACGTCTCTGCTTTACGAGGGTGAGGGTATCCGTGTAGACTAGCTCTTGTATTTCTGGGACTCTACCACTTGTATTGTCTCTAATGTGCCTCTAGGGTATCCACGTAGGCTACCACTTGTACAGTCTCTGCTGGGAGTCGGCAAGGGTTAGGGCCGTGGGCGGTGGTCAAAGTGCGTTATTTGTGCGACCAGCGACAAAATAATTAAATTAAGGGTCGATTTTTCCGAACGTCAGATAGCCTATCTCAAGAGTAAAGTTAATGCTGTCTCCATCTTCCCTAAGTTTGAGAGAAAGACAGCTTTAACTTTATTCTTCTGATAAGCTATCTTGACATTTGGAAAAATCGCTTACAAGTCACATGAAGATGATAAATGTTTAGATGTCTACCCGGATGTAACACATCTCATGCTTTAGAAATGATCACACATTCTCTGTATAGTTTATGAAGTAATAGGCAACTTACGTGAGTTACGTACTAAATATGAGAAAAAACTTCGCGCTCGCTCCGCTCGCGCATGTATTCTATTTATGCTTATGCAGGTTTTCACTTTTTTCGTAAACTCCACAAATTCTTGGAATGAAAAGAAAGGAAAAGGCATAAAATCCTTAATAAAGTAAGGTGTCCGGCTTTTTTACCCAAATGTCCGGCCAAACAGACTGGTCTTTCCGGCTTTTAGGTTTGACAACCTGACAACCCTAGATATGTATAAGTGTGCAAACGATCATGAAGCGCTTTTACATAATCTGCGGCCCGGTGCTGGCACTCACATTGTCATGTGTGGCACTTAGTCGGTAAAGTATGACGACCGCTGGGTTAGAGTAGACCCGTAGACCACCCAGCCTTGGATACACTAGTAGAGGATAAAATGTCCCACAACATGCGAAACATACAATTTACGTGATGCTGCAACGTTGCTTAGTGTTCTGCAGCATTTCACGTGATGAGACATGTCGGTTCCACTATGAGAACAAGCTCACTGTCCCAGATAATTTTAAGTTGATAAGCGTCGTATTCTGGTCATGTTGCACAATTTGTCCCCTAGACCTAGATACCAGCATATCCGTGGCTTAACCTGAGCAACAGCGGCACTATTGTCTATAAACAAACGTTATCAAATCCCTCTGGGTCCTTCGTTCGTAGATTAACCAATGATAATGAGAAGGTATGTCTTAAATTATATTGCATGTATAATATAACCTAACGTTTCGTTTCGTTATTAATGTCTGATTATTGTTATTGATTTCTGTATCCTTAAAATATCGGTGTATCTAACTTGTGCCGACTACAAAGTGTATTCAGTTGTATCTATATACTAGTTGTGCCCCACGAATCCGCCCGTGAGGACTTGTAGTAAGTTTTGTTAAATCAACCTATGCATCTTTAAATAAGTTACATAATATAATAGGATTAAAAATAATATTTCACAAAACCACGTTTACAACGCCATAAACATAAAAATAGATCATTGATATTACCTGATATTTTAAATAATTTAATCAAAATCAAATTAATAATATTATCCCCTACATTACCTCTCTAAATGTTAACTTATGGTTGTAATAAGTGTTTGTATATATTAAGAGTCACAAGAGAACATCAATGTTTATCCATTGTCTTAATTATTTAATGCTTATAAAAATAAGCATTACCTAACAACAGTAACAACATACATTGGAATTACTATAATGTTTAGTAAAGATGACAATTCAGAAATATTGTCTGCGCTCACGTGCTTGGTACAGGACGTTATGATTACAATATAATGTCAATGCTAACGCTAGGGATATGCTAAAGTTTGCAAGATTTAATTTAATAATTAATTTAATAACATAAATGTATTTTTATATACAACACGTCAATAAATTCTATAGCTTTAATTCAAATCTTTTGGTATTTTATTCCTGTGTACAATTGGATAGTCACAATCTTAAAACGTAAAGAGCCCCTTACAATACAGACATAGTATCTCGACTTAAAACTAAAGTATGTATGAAAGCTGAAAGTATTATTTTTTCGATTATACCGGCCAATCTAAACGGAAATTAGCCAACTCATATAGGAAATATAGTGCACAAGTGAGTGCGCAAACACAGGTTCACTCTCTATTCCCTTACTCTCATACTCCGATGGGACGGAAATCCGATACGCACGACCGGCGAGAGATAAGGCCAACAGCTTTACGTGTTTTCCGAGAGGTTTCCTCGGAATGTGACAATTTTAAAACATAAAAATCTTTAAAAAAATATTTACATTTTCTTAACAGACAGTTAATTCAAGATTCACATTTTAAATTTTTATTATTCACGTGAAGTTGGGTTTATACTTAATATTGTAAAGCTACAACACGGAATACAGTTAATGATAAACGGGCTTTAATGTTCTAATATAATTAGATTTATTTTAAGTAGATTGCTAGCTGTAATGCGGGCTGTGTAATTATTGTTAATGTTACTATGGACTTGTAGAATATTTTCTTATAGGGATTCTGAAGTATGAGGTTATCGACGCTCTAAATGATGTTCATTATTATGTTTATTTCAATTAGGTTTTAAAATTGCAGTCTTAATATGTCTCAATTTTTTTAAATGTTTATATAATAAATAAATATATAATAAACGGAGAATGAAATTGCGAGCTGATAGCGGTGAGATTTGAGGTTGTATAACAATATTCGTATTTTTGTATCTGTAATGTATGTAACGATAAAATAATATATCTTTTTGCATCACTTATATTATTGCAACCAGCTTTTAAAGTTATAAAAATATATGCAAATGTTCACCACCACCAACCCGCCTGCCCAGCGTGGTGTTGTTAGATAATGACATCTTAACCAAAACTTCCGAAAAGAATAATATTCCGTTGCAAACAATTCTCTACCATTCGGTATAAAATTATTTTTATTAGTAGGTACCTTTGATTGTGAACCTATTTGCAATCTAAATAAGCAGTAACTGCGACTGCAACTCCTGCCGTAACGCTCGCGTGTCCGCCGCGTTACGCAGTCTCCCCGACAGAGGGCGCGCATTTGAACATAACTCCATCAATAACTTTTGTATCAAAAAATTACTCTAGCGACTATTTATTCATGTAGATATTCAAAATTTTAAGGTAAAATTATTTTGTATATTACTTTTCTACCGACTCGTCCTACTTGTAAATATGAATTTGTAAAAATATTGTTATTTTAAGATAAACCATGAATACTGTATTCTGACGTATTTCAATATCAATAAAAACACAAATTATAATAATTAATTTTATTTAGTTACCTGCACCTGCAGCCTCACCGTTTAGATCGTAGGTAATCTTCAATTCCAGTGCCGGATTTAGGAGAGGGCAACCGGGGCAAAGGCCCCGGGGCCTCCACAAACGGGGGGCCTCCACAATAGAGATTTCGGAAAAAATCTTTCAAATTCCAACTAGTGAACACTAGTAAACATCTTTTTCTTTGATTTTTTTGGCTCTTTTACCTTTACCTACAGTAGGTACATTGTACATACATGATTATTTTATTATAATTATTATTTTTAAATATTACATAACAGAAATCAGTGATTTATATTTGTTCACTCCAATCAAGCAATCAGTAAAATAAAATTTTGGGTCAAGGGGGCCTCCGCTCCTTTGTTGCCCCGAGGCCTCCGGACCTTTAAATCCGGCCCTGTTCACTTCAAGTGAATATAATATTCATTGTCGTTTCTAATAGTTTCAGATTATACTATTAGTTGACGATCTAATAAATGACGTAAATAATATAATTATTTACTAATAAGTCGAGGCTGTTAAGATCACACAAAATAAAAAAGGTTAAATAACAACACAGTAAAACAATAAAAAATAGAATTTAATAACGTAACCTAACCCTACTCGTGCGCACTAGTCCCGGCCGAAGCTGTGCGTGGTCGGCGGACGGTCGACGCGCAGTACGGCGCGCGCGGGCACGAAGTAGCCCTCGTAGTGCGCGCGCGCCGGCGTCGTGTCGTGGTGGTAGTGCCCGCCCGCGCCGCCCGCGCTCCAGCCGTGGAAGTGCTGCACGCGCAGGTCCAAGTCCTGCGAATGGAGTTTTACATTCCTATACTCCTTTTTCAACTGATGTTCGCTACCGAACCTGTATATCTAAAATATACCCTCAAAATTGGTCAGAAGTGGCACCATGTGGTTCTATCGGCCCTTGGTCCTCTGCCTACCCCGTAGGGGATAAAGGCGTGATTATACAGGGTGTTTGTGACAGCCAGGCAAATATTGATAGGATGATATCAGACCATGATTCTGAGATGAAAACCACTGAAAATTTTCTCAGGAAAATTCCTGAAATTTTCCGTTTTTTTTTTCATTTTTCCGTGTCAGAATGGTACATTCTATGGTAATATACCCGATAATACCTAAAATAACTAAAACAAGCACGTAATACAGAAAAAAGTAATGCAAAATAATAAAATTATTATGAAACGTCGTTATCGTACGATAATCAAATTACATGGTACGGGGGCGTCAGCTGTTTGGAACAAGAGATACCTAGGTAGCGCGCATGTACGAGGCATGCCGTCGGCACGTGTAGAGAGCGAGACAAATGCTGTATGCGCTATCTGTCTCGTCGCCGGCAGGCGGCGCGCGGCCGGCGTGCGGTCTATCAAACGAGGGAAATCCCCCGCGCACAAAGGCAAACCGCCTAGCGCCTGTATAAAGTATCCCTACACACTAGTCGGTCACTACACATGATGGATTACGTACTTTCAGTACATACCTTTAATAATAAAATGCTTTCTTTAGTACTTTACCCTACTACATATCACTTTTTTCTCTTTATTCATACTTTGATTTATTGTTTTCACTGCATGATTGAGTAACATGAACAAGATATTAAAAATCTCAGTACCTGAACATGGCTTGCATGTTATAAAACAAGTAGCAAGGGTTGGCTGATGAGATGAAATCATATCATAATTCATAACCTAGACCCTGCCTGTCTTCTAAAAAAATAGGCAGACCATTACGGACAGTTTGTAGCATTTATCGTTTATTAATTTATGTTTAAGTCTTAGCGAATCTTTTTAGCTAGATGATCGACCGACGCACGACACGCGATTTGCAAACTTGGCTTGGTGGAGTTGTAGTGTGTATAACCACCTTTATTCTAGTATATTACCGTTTTATACAATTTTATTCCGGTGGGCGAATTCGGAACTAAAATATTTTGTATGCAGATACACAGATAATGTCGTCATACACCGAGCAACTAGCGCCACCGTTCAAAATAACTATGTTTGCAAAACTCGCAGTGTACTAGTAGGGTAGAGTGGAGGTGGTAGAAAAGGTACGTAATAGTGTTGGGATTTGGGATGTATTATTTCAACTAATTAAAATCGATATCGAATCTAATTAAAGCAGTTTTATTAGTCCCTCCGTTCGTATCTTTCAAATGCAAACAATGCAGTTGAAATAAAGAGTAGGTAAATGATACGTTTTTTTATCTACCTATCAGTAGGTACTTACAACTGAAATAATGGATAGATTAGGTAGGTCATTCATTACATTAACTTAAAAAACCTAGTTTGTAAATTTGCTAATCGCAAAATAGTTATAATCGTAATTTGGACGCTTTGGAACTTTTAATACCTACTTACGCCAGTAGCTACTATTAAATCTGTGCTCCTAGTTTGAATGACCGTAGGCAGTAAAACGAACAACAAATCTATTGTGCACTTTTTAACTATCTTATCTACAGCTATTTCTTATAATCAAAAACTGCGGTAATAAAATAAGTAAGCAGGTAGTTTCGATGTTTATTTAATGGGTCATGCATATGGACCTACCTACACATGAAATTTTTTGTCATACTGACAGTTACTAGTCGATTAGAAGACAGGGGTAACTTGAAGTCTGTGTAATTATTGTCTGTTTGACTAGAAATTATCGAAACGTAATTCTCAATTTAATAAATAAGTACATACATGAGCCCAACCCGTACCTTATAACTTAATAGTACGCTTACCTACTTACTTTAAATGCGATATGTATTAATAAGCTTAGGTTTATTTAATTTAATCATCATGTTAGCCGAAAATCATACTCTGCTGTACTGCTAGGCTTTACTACCTACCAGGAAGGCCACCACTCGATGATGGTTGCTTTTTATTGAAAAATAGGTAAGTACATTATGATCCTAGGTATCTAATGATTTAGAAAGAACTGAACTGAAATACGACCTACCTATGTGCACTCATTATACAACGATTTTTTGTTTGGATCGATAATAGTGAAACAAGTGTACAACACTATTGGTTTGCAAATTTCAATTTTCGGGAGTTTCGTTTTTTTTTCTCGCCCAGTTCGCTGCAGTCCTAGATCATAGAAAGTCGTTTGGATATCGTTGCGCGTAACATAGGACATTTCGTGTGTTTTATGGGATATTTTTGTGAGTGTATTGTGTGTTTGTGTGATACGGATAATGAGTGTGTTTAGTGCACGTGAGTACGGGCAGATGCTCATGTGTTTGGGCGAAGCCCGAGGAAATGCCTCGCTTGCCTTGAGGATGTACAGGGAGCGTTATCCCAACGCTAGGCACCCAGCAAACGGCCGTATTATAACCGCAGCGTATCAAAGGGTGCTAGATAATCGGCCAATTGTACCGACACAAGAAGGGGCTGGACGACCAGTTGCTCTGCGTACCGAAGAACGAGTTTTAGCTGTGGTTCGCCGTAATCCACGTCTGGGTACGCGCACCGCTGCGAAATTGATTCAGCGGCATCATGGAGCTCGTACGTCGCACTGGACTGTGCATAAAGTGCTGCGTAGAGATCGGCAGCGCCCATACTGCATCCACAAGGTGCAGGCTTTGGTGCCGGGAGACGCAAGTCGCCGGGTGGCGTATTGTCGTTGGCTCATTAGCCAGGAACGCGTAAATGCTGGCTTCATATCCAGAGTAATCTGGACTGATGAATCCACATTTACGCGTAACGGCATGTGGAACCGGCGCAATGCCCATCTGTGGTCACATGGTAACCCGAATGCCATCCAGCAGACGGGGCACCAGACTCGGTGGTCCTTAAATGTGTGGGCTGGTGTGTACCATAACCAAATCCTCGGGCCGGTATTTTTGCCGGCACGTATGAACGGCACCAGTTATTTGGAATTTCTACAACAAGAGCTAGGACGCGAGGTGGAAATTCTCCGCGCTGAGCTTGATGTTGACGACGACGTCCCTCTTGCCCGAATGCCGAGGATTTGGTTCCAGCATGATGGAGCTCCTCCACATGTGGTACTCACCGTACGCCAGCACCTGGACGCGATCTTTCCGGGCCGGTGGATTGGACGCTACGGTCCCCATTTGTGGCCACCGCGCTCGCCTGATTTGACCCCGTTGGATTTTTTCCTATGGGTTACATCAAAGAGCGCGTGTACGTCACAGAGTGTGATAGACGAGACGTCATGGAGCTACGAATCAGAGCCGCGTTTATCGAACTAAATGCCGCGATAGCCGAAGACCAAACACTGATGCCTCGTCTGCATGCCGAGACTCTTCGGCGCGCACGGCTCTGCGTGCAGCTGGGAGGCCTACATTTCGAGCCTTACCTCATAAGACCTGAACGAGGAGACTGAAGTAAGAATATTCATTTTATACTAGTTTTTACCTAATTTATCGATTAGTGTTTATGTAGATTATGAAGTCTAGTACATAGTAGTACTTACCTATTTGTCCTAAAGTAGGTAGGTAGGATTCCGACTTACGTTTTGTTACTGGTTTGATTGCACCTACCTGTCTTACTTACAAGATAGACAGACATGGTATGTACTACCACCGATAACTTATTGGTATGTAGGTACATGTTTACTTATGTGTATGTTATGTATTGTGCATAGAAGTATTATGTACGTTTGATGATCGGTTATTAAGATTCGATGGTAACTAACTACCTACTACTAATTTATTTATGAAGTGTTGTTGTTAGGTATCAATGTAGGTAGGTAACACACACGGTATTTTCGTATTACGAATAGAGCCTTTATGCTTAAACAAATTTACCTAGGGAGGTAGGTTTTACTTCGTGAAAGATTTTGCACCGACACGGAGGGCGGGGCGGCGCGGCCGCCGCCGCCCGCCCGCCCGGCTACGCCACGTGAGCGCGCGCTATTTTCCGTTATGAGCATTACATTGCGGGGTGGTAAGATTTATGAATTTTCTAAAACTTTAGTCTTACATTTCCTGAAAATAAAAACAATGCTGTTTGGTTTACAATAATGGTGTGAAGTCACCATGACAGTATTTGCCTGGATGTCACACACACCCTGTATGTATGTATGTATGTTCGCTTCACCTTCCGCTGTCCCTCTCGAGTGCTATCACAATTAAGAAACCCCCTACAGACGTTAAGTCTTTCAAACGAAGTCATCATGCCAGCGTCGACGCGGCTATCGAACGCAAGCTCACGCAGCGAGGGCATCGCGTTATCGTGCAACTTTTTTTTAGACACCAACAGGGCTATTACCTATACAGTAGTAGAGCCGAAGCAATGCGATAGCGAAAATTGAGTGTGTGCGTGCGCATTGCTTCGGCTCTGCTACTACAATTTACATAATCTGGGGGTAGATTCGGTTCTTATTAGCCTTGATCTGTCTTAAAATCCCTACGCACATGCATTTTAATTTGAGATCGCACCCGCAGATTTGTGAGATTCGGCGCGATACCTATACACTGCATGTTTGCAACCATACTACAAGCAGTTTGCCCTATGCATGGAGAAGAAATAAAAGAGGAGTAGCGGCTAAGTATATTTTCATACAAAAATAGTGTGCCGTGGAGCGGGGGTGAAGTATGGGACGAGGGGAGCATTGAACACTGTAGCCCCGCCCATTTATATAGAAACCACCTTGTAGTGACTAATCAAACTACTTGCTCATTATCAATATGGTTCAAGATTGTCTTACTCATCACTAGATGGCAATATTATACTACGTTTTAGTAATAAAGTGCCCTTATAAAAGCGCTAGTGTCTTTGTAATTTTAATACAAAATGTAATTTTAGTACAATTGCTATGTTGACAGAATCGAAAGGATTCAGCGTAAGTTCGCTAGAATCCTTCAGTATAAGGCTCATACACGTAATGAGGATTATGCTGGACGGTGTAGGCGCTTTCATCTGCTGTCTCTTGCCTTGCGTAGAAATATTGCTGATGTAACCTACCTTATCAAAATTATAAACGGTGATATTGACTGTTCAGAGCTGCTGAGTAAGATTTCCTTTCGTGCTCCCGCATTCTATTTCAGATATACACCTATTCTGGCAATTCTAACCGCCAAAAAAAAAGAAATACCATCAAAATTCTTACTTTTTGCGAGCGCCTAATGCAATAAATAGGCTTGTTAAGGAACATAATTTTGACCTATTCAATGATGGCCATAGGATTCTGGGCAACAAACTCAGCGCCGAGTTTTTCGGTTCTCAGGCTCCGACTCGGACACCATGATGTAACCTAATCTGATATTATAGCATAGTTTAACATAATCAATTAGTCCATGGTTTAACTTAATTGTTTAATGCTTACCTATTGCCATTTGCTTTTTGCTCTTGTATACGTAAGTTTATTCTGTAATTTTATGTAATTAGAGGTGAAAACATGTAAATTAGCCCTGTTCTACCTACCTATATACCTATCTGTACACTTAAGTGATTAGGCTGTATATTTTCCAAATAAAATAAAGTACGGTTACATTTCGGAGCACAAGCGTGTGGTTACAGCTACTGCGTTACACTGGCGCTGAAGCTCCGCCCCTATCATAACGCCATGGCCTCACGATTGGCACACGACTCAGTTCATAGTCCCACCTCCTCTTTTATACCTTCTTCATGGTCCTATTGCTATTCTTGGATCTTAAGAACTTATACAGTATAGATAAACTACAAACACACACATACAATACCTAAATTCGATGCTGTAAGGCCAATAAAATGAACTTTAGTCACATTACACTTACGTGTTTCACGAGTACCTACCAAGTCTCCAGTGATGAGCGTGCCGACGTGTGTGATGGGTGCAGAGATCTCGAAGAAGTGCAGCCACGCGTTAGTGTCGTCGTCGGAGCAGATGGGAGTGGCGGAGAAGTCCGGCATCACGTGGTGCTTCACCTTGCCCTCGCGCAGGATGAACGTGCCGCCTAGACCTGGGGGGAGTTTGGGTGATACATTACTAATCAAAAAACGTATCCGGACCCAAAAAATAAAAGGTCAAAGTTCAGTTCATAAAAATACCATATTTTTGACAAAACATAGGTATTTTGTTTAATAGGTACATTAAAGATATCATACCAACTACTTTATCACCGTAGTGATTCTTCAAGGTTTCCCTGATGGCTGTGATGAAGTCTGACTTTCCTATTCTATTTTTAGCAACTACTTTGATCACCTGGAAAACAAATATCTTCTATACATATAATAAAAATGTAACGGATCGCTGTCTGTACATGGAAGATATATGAGAAAAAATATTATAGGAGACCTTTATCAACGCAATAGGACCCAAATCGATGATTTTTGGAATTTTAATCTGTTTGTCTGTGCGTTTGTGCACGCTAATCTCAGAAACGGCTAAACCGATTACGACGCAGTTTTCAGAAAAAAAAGTCGGTACATAAATTTTAGAATTTTCAGTGGTTTTCGCCTCAGAATCATGGTCTGAAGTCGCCATATCAATATTTGCTTGGCTGTCACTTTCATCATGTCTGTAGACATTTTAGTGACAATGTAGTCTCGCACCTTCCCGGGCAGTCCGTCGCTGAGCAGGTAGTTCCCGAGCAGCGCCGTGCGTGTCTCTGTGTCGGGCAGACGCTGCTGGCGGAACCCGCTGCGGTCCCGCGGCGCGCCGCGCGGCTCCACCGTCACGATGCGTGTGCCCTGCGACACCGCCCCGTCGCGCACCGACAGGTTCACGATGCCCTAACGGTTAAGTGCCTAGGTTATTATACGAAATGTTCTGTACTGGTACGGGATCAGCTGCATCATCTCTCCGTGCATGTCGTAAGAGTCGACTACAGAACTCGAGGACATTTTCTCATGCCCGACTAAACTTGGCCGTACGATCTTCTTCGTAATCAAGCGGTTGTGGCTATCTAGTATATATAAGTATTCAAGCACTTGTACATATATGTATTGTACTGAATTCATACAGAAGGAAAAAGATTGTAGAGCCAGGGCTCTGGTGGGCGAAGCCCAGTTGCAAAGAAAACAGTATGTTTGCTAAGATTTATTTTATCTTTTCTTCTTCATCGTAACTGAGGTCATGGATATAAATTGTTTATACTGTCATGTGCCTATTATATGAAAGTTGAGTGACAAAATGGTTTAACAACTTTTATTTGACCTATGTTCAATTCGAGCTAAAGCACATTTATGTCAAGGCAGCCGATTCCAAAGGTCCGTGCCTGCCTCACCTCGCAGTTGACGCCCACATAGGGCCAGGGCCCGGCGCCGGCGCCCGCCAGCAGCGCGGGGTCGCGGCGCAGGCGCCGCAGCAGCGCCGCCAGGTCGTACAGCTTGTCGCGCTGCACCAGCGGCATCAGGTACGGCACGCCGCCCACCTCCACCAGCTTGGGGTCGCCGCACAAGCCTGCAACGAACAACAGTCAACTCTTCATTATTTTTCATCAGAATACTCCTCAAGGTTTAACAGGACTAATTTTTTGGGTAAGTTACCCTCAAACTATGAACATCTCCAGCTCTCTACAACTTATATCGTTTAGACGTTTCTGCGCCGTACGTACTAAATAGATTAAGCAGAAGATGGATATTTTGTATTATTATTTTGCTTTCCATAACTTATATACCTATTTCTCTTCCATCAAAAAAAGTTGACAATAAGGCACCGTAACCGAAGATATCCAGATGATTCGGAAAGCATCATTCGATTACTTTAATTTTTTAATTTCTTTTACCATGCAATAGAATACATATTCAAATGAGAAATATAAAACTTAATAAATATTAATTACATTTGTTATCAACAAAATTCACACACATATTACGTAAAGACGGTAGTGATAACTTAAGCTGTTATAATATTTATTCACAACTATCTCTGTCAGAAGCTGTTTATCTTCTCAGTTTGTTACCACTACTCATACCTACCTATTGAATTATGTAACATTGAGTAGTACCCAGTTGTTGTTGTTGTTATCTCTATGGTAAGACTCTTATCTACTGAGATTTTTGTGTGAGTATCTACGAAGTATTTAATTTGGAATACAATATGACAACTGTTCCAGTAAGTAATAATAACTTCGTCTAAATCTAAATGATGAATTAGTATAATTAAATAAGAAGGTAATGAACGATTCTCCATAAATAAATAATCTCAAACTTTGCAATACATGGATATAGTCCCACATTAAGCCCCCTTATTACCTAACTAGCAAAAGCAAAGCGATAGCAAAAATTTTACAAAAATCGTTGCTTGCTTGTCATTGCTTTTACGTAATCAGGGGGCGGATCCCCTGTGGTCCATGTCTGCACCTACTGGAATTTGGAAATGACGTATGTGAGGCACAGTTAGCAGGGTAACTTCCAACTATGCCAATTCGTCCTATGTATTACTTGCAGGTTCACAAACTCGCAGGTTGCATTAGGCTGCCTCTCCACCGGTGCGTTTAAAATATCGGCTCAGCTCCAGTCCTGCAATCCTATTAATATTTCTCCGCTCCGCAGCCTCGTTCCGCCAGTGGACAGGCAGCCTTAACCTCTCGGCACGCAAGCTTGGGCAGTAGTGTACCTGGCGAGGTGAGGCCGATGGACTCGTCCGTGAGGTCGGGGCAGTCCGCCACAGACACATCCACGCTCGCAAATGTCGCCGGCAGACCCGCTGACAACACTGAAAGGAAATTATACGTCATTAGTTTTCCTATAAGTTTTGCAAATACTTCACACGGCAAATGGTATGCCTATCTATGATGTCATAACAAACGCTTATTGATCTGTTATTCAGTATTGACCTTAAACTATCACTTTATCTATCAGTCTCTTTACAAGGTCTGACTCCAATGAAGTGCTTATTTGGCATAAGTATGAAGTGTAGTAGTGGGACTCTGTTTTGACCTATCATTTCGAAAGCAAAGGATGAGCAAGCATGCTCATAGGTCTTATGATTTCTTTTAGTACTTAAAAAGGAAGGTATCCACTTACCATCAGCGAGCTCCTGCAGCGGGGGAACATGGCAAGGTTTCTCTTCGATAGGCACCTTCGAGTAATCTACTGATTCCATGCTGAAAATTCATACTCGTATAATCATGACTGAATTAACAGAGAACTACCTCCACGTTCTGCAAGTACCTTTATAAGTAATTATGGGGCGGGGATAGGTAATATTTTTATATTGTGATAGCAAGCACTTAGTGCTTTTCTATTTGGGTAACTTACTACACTCCAGTGTCGTTCAAAGCTGCAGAATCCACACCAAATAAAATGCACCCAGTCATAAATAATGACAATAAATTCATTTCAGACAACATAGTTATTGCACTTGCTAAAGAGTAACTTTAAATTATAATCACGTTTTACTACAAAAAATACGTACGTTATTGGTGGTGTTTACTGCTGTTGTAGTAAATGGCACTCGATATAAGGTCGTAAGATCAGTGACCTTCTATATCGTGAAAATATTAGTATTGTCGGTCGAGCGGTGACGGTGAGTGGTGACACGTGCGCGCGCGCCGTTCGCTGGCTCGGTCTGACCATACTACTCTTTGGTCTGACCTCCAGCCACAGTAGCTCGATCAAGTTCACTTTATATGAGGTCCCATTATCTATCGCTACCTCTACCATAGCATGTATGTACATGTGAGGTATTTTCTTTTTTTTTTTAAGTAATTAACCAATGCTCGTATTAATAAGCACTACATCCTACCTACTTACAAGTTCGTATAAACACAAGTTTAGATAATATTTAATACATAAGTATTGCGATTTTTTTTTACCTATGTATCTCATGGTTCGTATGTCTGGAAGTAATTTCTTGACTAAATATATTTATCGCTACCTAACTACGTAGAAAGTAGTTCAAATATAATAGAAAGTAGGGTACGTACCTACTCTATGCTATTCATCAAATAAAATAAGTTTTTGCCAAAAAGATTGCTCAAATTTTGTTTTTATTGTCTTGATGGAGAAAATGATGATGAAGAGAATCCGTAGAAAGTAATCGAAAACGATGACGCCCAAAAAACATCCTGTACTCGTATACACTTACACAATTTTCTTCCGACAGCTACACATCCTGGCCTGGTACCTAATGCACTTTCCAATGAACATACAAGTTATTCTCCAGGGCTCGCCGAAACTAGGGCTTCTAATAAAAATACAAACTAAAAATCGACAGATAAGAGCTATTACAAATAAACAGTCGCTGTAAATTTTTACCTAGAATTAAGAGAATAAGTATTATCAACGAAATCACACAGTTTGTCCGTAGAAACAAAATAGCGTTAAAATCAGGGCATCGGAGTATCAACACGTCAAATACGGACCGTAGTAGGCTAATTACGTAAGTTGCAGAAGCAGAGCGATAGCAATGTGACGGCGAACATTGTAAGTACAAGGAGGGACGCCGCAAACAGCCAACATCTTTTATCAGAACTGAGGGCGTAGTATGAGTTTTCACTTCGAACACGTTCGCGTTAACGTAAACAGTCCAACCAAACACGTAGCGCCGTTGTTCTCACTTTTATGACATCACGTTATCACGCCATAATGTGATTGGTTAGCCACTTTACGTTAACGCGATCGAGTTTGAAGTCAAAACTCGCACGAAGCCCTCTGGCCACTAATTTCGACTCGAATGCTTTAAGTACTAAGTAGTTCCGTAAATCGACATTCAGATTCAATACACACATCGCGGTTACAATTTTAGGCTTTTCTATGGGGCCTAATATGTCTAATAAATAGCTCTTACCCAATAATAGTTTTGACGTGAAACGTCTTTAAAATCGCGCCGAAACATACGGGTACCAGGTTTAAAAACTGGACCGTAACGAAAAGGTCTATATCATCGTACCTTAATAATTAAAAAACTATTAGTCTTAGAAACAAAAATGTGGTGTAAATATTTCACTTATATAGTCAGCTCGCTGTTATGACATTGAGTTCGTGTCGGGGTCAAGCGGGGCGGCGGGGGAGGGATACTGCGATAACTGTGCGAAACCGGCGCTCACGCTTGTTTCTATTCAGTGTAACTCGTGACTCCGACTTTATAGCGTGGTGATTCTTTCGTGTGTTTGTCAAGTTTATTTGAACCGATTGATTTATACAAAAATAAGTGTAATTTGGACAGTATTTATATCTTTACTAATATTATAAAGCTGAAGAGTTTGTTTGTTTGTTTGTTTGAACGCGCTAATCTCAGGAACTACTGGTCTGATTTGAAAAATTCTTTCAGTGTTAGATAGCCCATTTACCAAGGAAGGCTACAGTCTATACAACAACCTGCCCGGCTTCGCACGGTACAACGCCCCCTCACGACGAAGTCGTGGGCGGCTGCTATTTAAAATAACCAGAAGTGACAATAAATATATAAACATTTGCTATGTATTTTATGTTTCTATTACGTACCTGTTCTTTTTATTAAAATACTTAAAACAGCGTCCATCTTGTTTCATTTCAATCTTTTACTTTAAAAGCGATTCGCTAACATAGACGTTTCACGTTAAAACCAACGGCCGTGTGCCCCGACACAGCCCCACCCGCTTTTTTACCTAAGCTTTTACCTTAATTTTCCTACTTCCGCGTTTTTCCAAAGTATAAATTTGAATTGACATCTAATGTCGATGTCTTTTTAGTATCAGCCAAATAGAACAAAAACACTTAAAACAAGCAGACTTTAAACAATGCTAACAAGTTATTCCAGTTGACTGTGTCGTAACCGTAAGAAACCACGCGGTTCCAACAAACTGTTAAGGAAGCAAACTGTTTAAGAAGGATTACTTTCAATGTGAAAACGAAACTGCGCAATAAGCTAGATACAGACATACGATTCAATGTGGAAACGTAACTTCGCAAAAACAGACAAACGATCGTCATTTCGCTTCCACAATGGTAAAAATCTTGCATAAAGAGTAAATACGCGCATGGTATAACCATTTAAGTACTAAATAAAACTGCAACTGAATGTTAGTTTGATATTTAATTAGTTGCTAATACAACTACTGTACAACCATTTACAAATAAATGTTTTCTAACTAACTTGTCGCATCGAAATAATTAATAAATACAAACTTAATCCACTTTCCACTTAAATAATATTAAAAACCATACTTTGGTAGTTAAGAATTAAAAAGGTAATTAAATAAATAAAAAAGTTATTGGACATTTGACTATCTCTTGTGATTATTACTTAGTAAGGCAATGAAAATTAACTGGATACTTAACAAATGAAAATAAATGACTTAAAACTTGACATATAACATTAACAATAATTAATAAATAACTAACTAAACTTTTAATTTAACAATCATATAAAATATAACAGGGTCATTCCCTATCTCGGTCATTTTAAGCCGATGACCACGACTCCGTCAGCATAGAACAATATATGTATATTTTTGTGGTTTAAGACACTATCCAACGCATAAAGAAATTAGAGTCGTTTTTGAGAATAGCGCGTTTAACGAAAGAACCCACTTCATTACAACAAATGTACTAAGATATAACTAACGACCCCCGATGACGTTATTCAGAACGTTTGGTACCCGGCGCTACCACGTCAGGGGTTTAGCGTTGGCAGTCACTATCAGATAAGTCAAGTACCCAACTAATCGGAAACAAGATCAAGCTCGAGAGGTACTATTGGTTACATTATTAGTTACGTTAAGTGGAACGAGCAGTTAGAGTATACATAAGATAATTTTAAAATAAATAACAGAGTAAACTATATAACAGCGGCTAGCATATTCATTCATCGCAACAGTTGATCTATCACAGCCCGAAAGTAGATTTTTTGTTCATTTCCGTCACCTACCACCTCATGTAGTAACAAAAGAAATTATCCTTAGTTCGGATCACAGTATTTGGTACTTTATAAACTAGTTTTGTATTTAGTAGCAAATTTTGTAATCCAACTACATTTTTAAATACAAGTATACAATTTATCTTAAGAACTTATCATAAGGCAATTGTTGCGCCACAATAATTATACCGGCGCTTCCAGTAGAATTAGGTAATAAGTACACTCACCTAAATACAGATTGAATATCAAGATTCAATTCAATTACGAATACAACAATACTCGATTTCAGTTCTAATACAACAATAGTTTATTACTCTAAGATATCACAAGTTGTTGGAACTAGGTACGATATAATTACGAAAAGGTATCTATCTATAAACAAACATGCTTTAAGTTTACAGTAATAAAGTTTACAAGAGCAGTCTAACGTAGGTTTACATTATACAGATGTGATATTTACATAATCAAGTCGCACATTTGTACATATAACTTGATTTAATCATTTAAGTGATTTTGTATACAACTAATGTTTGTCTGAGCCTAATTCTTGCATCTCAGCCATTAGACCGGCTTACACCAGAACTTTTTTTTTTAATATTCAGATAACGCAGTACGCGGTCATTATGTATAGCACTAAAGTATAGTAACGAATACATTTTCATTCTCTTTTAGCAAAAACTGAAAGTAAAGAGATGTACCAGGCAAATACCAGACAAACCGCCGCTTTTCGGGAAAACATATTAGATAGCACAGAATGTTGCAAATAGACTGAAGCTATACTTAAAAACTTTGTGTAAGCCAGCTCATTTTGGAATGGTCATTTCAATGTTTGTACTATTCGTATTCAGGTAATGTCAAATCATGTTGCAATAGGAAGAGAACTCTTTCTTCAAATTACAATGACGTTAAATATTGGTATAGTATCAAACGTGCTTTTAAAAAACTTGCTACTACAGTATACTTAATTATAAAAGGGCATACATACAGACTCGCAATTAAGTAATCTTTATTTGTGTATTTTAAACCTAAAAACTGGCATTGTCAGTATAATAATCTAATCAAAAATTAAATAGGCTTGAAACTTACAGACTCATTGAGAATAAATCTTTTGAGCAAGCGATCGCAGACTACAAAAGCTAGTAAATAGAAGTAGTCCTTTTTTTGCTAATCCATAGCACATTAATACTCAATTAGGGTATTAGTGTATTCAATCAATATTTCAAGTAGTTGAAGATGTACTGCACGTAAAATACATAAAAGCGTTACGCGATAGAAAGCTGTGATAACATTCGAGTAGACTTGTGGGGTAAGCACGAACCTCTTGATAGTCCGTAACGCTATCGTCCAACTGTCATATCTCTTAGATTTTGCTTGCGAGTCGATAGCGTCACGGGTTACCCTACAGATGCGTATACGCATACGCACGTGCACACGTATACGCAGACGTGAGGCGCCGTGCGGTCTGTAGCACGGTTACGTCTCATTGTGCGGCTGTAGCGTGAACATGTGCTCGTGGTGCAGGCGGCGCGCGAGCTGCGCGTGGCGCGCGAGTGCGGCCGCGAGCTCGCGCGAGTCGCACTGCACGCGCGGGCGCCGCACGCCGTCGCCGCCGCCGCGCACGCGCAGCTCCACGAAGTGCGCGCCCTCGCTCGACACCACCGAGCACGACACCAGGTTGCTGTGGGGTGTTAGGGCGACTTTAAACGTGCCGCAACAGGGCTGTCGCTAGTTTGGCGAATGTAGTGTTGTACATTTAATCTCATGATGGATGATGATTTACAAAGCAGTTCGGCCATAGCTGTGCTGCCACGCATCTCTTTGCGGCAAATGTAAAGGCGACCTTTCTTACGTCCGAGTGGCGACCCGCTTTAGTTGTAAATTTGAACTTACAAAATATTAGCATAGGTAGGTAAAGTAATTCTCGTTCTGAATAAATGGCTAAAATAGTTAAAATTAAATCTATTTAAAACTAACAATATCTATTTCATACACACAGAACAAAGTTTCCTTGAGTAAATCTCATCACACGAACGAGTTAAATAACATTAACGTCTAGATCTAGAACCTCATCAAAACGTGCACAATACAACAACATCGCAGCACCTACCTCAGATGCGTCTCCATGACGATGTGCGGCTGCGCGTGCTTGCAGGTGAAGATGCGCAGGAAGTCCGCGGTGAGCAGCGCGCGAATGTCGTGTGGCGGTCCGCGCACGCACGCGTACCACAGGAAGCGCTCGGCGCCGCCCGCGCCCGCACCGGCGCCCGCGCCCGCCAGCGCCTGCAGCAGCGCCAGCCCCTCCGCCTGCGCCGCGTCGTAGCGCGGCAGCAGCCCCGCCGCACCCGCCGCCACGCGCGGCCGCCGCAAGCGACCGGGGACCCACTTGTCCGACCTGGGGGAGCGGGGTAGCTATGGTACGGAACGGTATTGCGAAAACACACTAAAAGTTGAGGTAAATAAAAAATACAAGTAAATGCCTTCAATAAATGAAATATCAATACATACAGAAAATACATGCAATTTTACCAGTCAGTGTAAAAACCGGCCATTTTATTTAATGTATTTTGCTCCCCCAGCAGGCGTCGCCCGTCGTTGCCATGCCGATGCCGAGTCATCAAGTTAAAAGACGCCTACTATCTTACCATATTTCAATATACCCACAAATTATCATAATAACATTAAATATAGACCGAACAACCTAAATATTTGGCTGTATCATTTTTGCTAAAGCAATATTTGACATTGACTTGTACTCTGTGTACACATTTTTTTATTATTTTATACAGTTTTAATTTGACATGGAACTGTACTTACATTGTGTAAGTGGGTATGTAATTTATATGAATTTAATTAAATTGTGTTATGATAATTGAATTTATACACACTAAGTGAGTTAAGTGTTACTATGATTATTTTGATATCTAATCCAATGTAAGATTCTTTTGTTAACATGTTACTTAGTTTTGACTGTGTCGCTGGGAGTTTTCTTGCTATTTCTTCTTCGAAGTAATGACACTTCACTGAAATAGTGTAACAGTAATAGTAGAATCATGCGGTGTGTCAGACCTAATGTTGGTTTTGCCATAAAGGAGAACTGTCTAGCAGCTCTCCTGGATTTCGTCTTTAGGCGACCTTAACTCTTATTAGCTCCACGTTGGTGGCTATTAAGTCCCGAATCGCCAACTTATGCCTGACAGACCGTCACAAATCGCACCTTGAGGTGGTGACCGTTGCCAAAGCAATAGCTTTGCGATTTAATTTTTTAGGTTGTTTAAATTCACTTCCTTTTTTTGTTTGGTAGCGGTTTCATTTTGGGATGCGAACATAGAAGTAACATATATAATGAGTAATGACCATTGACAAACAAGTTGTTAATGCTTTCATGTCGAATAAATGATTTTGAATTTGAAATAAAAAGACAAAGTTATTTGCAATAACCAGATAACGCAGTCAGCCACATACCGTCGGCTGGTGTCTCTGAGCGCGGACGCGGTCTCTGCGGCCAGGTCCAACACGCCGATGACGGGCTTGGTGACGGTGCCCACCAGACCCTTACCCACGCCGGCCAGGAACCCGCCCAGGCCCTCCGCCGCCGCGCCCTCGTAGCTGTGCTTCACCAGCGATGTCATGCCGCCTGGGACACACGGGTACTGTTAGGCTGGGTTCGCATGCTAATGTACTGAGCTAGGCTTATCGAATAAATAAGATAATGCCATGTAAAGCAGGTTATCGAGGGAGTGGCACGTTATTATGGCTATTGCATGCGTATGTCGCATGAAATCTGACGATTGTAAATTTAAATTTTTTATTGCTATTTTCATAAAATAAGGTTTATTGTGTAAAGTTATTGATTTTTTATTTCCTTGCGTCTCCTCGTGCGCACACTCACCCAGCAGGCCGAGCCCCAGGCCCCGCAGGCCGGCCGCGAGGTGCGCGCCGCCCGCCGCGCTGCGGATGCGCCGCCGAGTCTCCTCGTGCGCCTCGTCGCCCACCACGCGCTCCAAACCGTCACCCAGCGACTCTGTGCAAACACACATGTCACTACACTGTATGACAGGTAAAGACGCCTCAAGACACGCATTGTCGTTACCGTTACTGACCGGTGACCTTGGCGGCGGAGTTGGACAGGCCGTGCGTGACGTTCTGCAGCAGCGCCGACACGTCGCCCTGCAGCAGCAGGCCCGACACGCCCTCCGACACGTCCGCCACGAAGCCCACCGGGTTGCCCAGGAAGTCAACCGAGCCCAGGATGCGCGCCGCCTGCCACTTCAGCTCCTGGCGCACACAGACAGACAGTAAACAAGGGCAGCCTAATTAACATGCGTCAAAAATCAACCATCAATGTCAATCACGTGTACCAAGAGATAATTAACAAAGAAAAGCAACACGTCCACATGCTTGTCATCCAACATAAAGATCTGCAGTCCAAATCCAGCGCCTATCACCCTCTCTTTCTATCCCAGGAGTATAGTCACGTCCAGAAAGTGCTGCAGCACGTTGTGCGCGAGCTGGTTCGCGCTCTCTCTCTCTCTCGCTCTCGCAGTGTACTCACGTCCCGGAAGTGCTGCAGCACGCTGTGCTCGAGCTGGTCCGCGCTCTCTCTCTCTCTCTCGCTCTCGCAGTGTACTCACGTCCCGGAAGTGCTGCAGCACGCTGTGCTCGAGCTGGTCCGCGCTCTCTCTCTCTCTCGCTCTCGCAGTGTACTCACGTCCCGGAAGTGCTGCAGCACGCTGTGCCCGAGCTGGTCCGCGCTCTCTCTCTCTCGCTCTCGCAGTGTACTCACGTCCGGAAGTGCTGCAGCACGCTGTGCTCGAGCTGGTCCGCGCTCCTCTCTCTCTCTCGCTCTCGCAGTGTACTCACGTCCCGGAAGTGCTGCAGCACGCTGTGCTCGAGCTGGTCCGCGCTCTCTCTCTCTCTCGCTCTCGCAGTGTACTCACGTCCCGGAAGTGCTGCAGCACGCTGTGCTCGAGCTGGTCCACGCTCTCTCTCTCTCTCTCTCTCGCTCTCGCAGTGTACTCACGTCCCGGAAGTGCTGCAGCACGCTGTGCTCGAGCTGGTCCACGCTCTCTCTCTCTCTCTCGCTCTCGCAGTGTACTCACGTCCCGGAAGTGCTGCAGCACGCTGTGCCCGAGCTGGTCCGCGCTCTCGAAGACGTGTGCACGCTCGAAGGGCTCGAGTTCGACGCAGGCGTCCTCGAACTTGATGAACGTGAGGCCGAGCCGCCGCCGCAGCGCCAGCAGCGGGCCCTCCAGCTTGCTGGCCGTGCACATCGACAGCCGGATCTAACAGGAAATACATACGAGTAGTACTAAAACCGTTTCATACAGATTGTATGATCCCAGATACTTGAATCAAATTTGAATTTAAAGGATTTTTTGGATTTGCCCAGTCTTTTTCATTTGTATAGAATAGAATAGAATAGATTTTTATTTGAAAATTACACATACACGGACAGAAGTAACATAGAAAAGGACAATAGAAATAGGGTAGAAATACAGATCAAAAGAAGTAAGTAGACAGGTAGAAGTAACATGAAACGAAGAACAGTAAGTAGAACTGTTTGTACTCTTCTTTCCGGGATTATTAATACTGGGCGGGATTGTATCTCCAATTTCATAGAATGACTTATATGCTTTATTTTAGAACTAACATTTTATTTTATGTATGCACTAACATAACATAAATAAATTAGTCATAAACTAGAGCCAACATTCAAAGGAACCATTTGGTAAAACGCACTCTACACTGTCTATGACACATGTAGTTGCGGCAGGTATTTTAATATAAAAATAATAATTCTCAATTTGTAAATTAAGTAAAATAAATAAAATAATGAAAATAAACAGGAGCCTGGAAAAAATATATTAGGCATGTAAATACTATGCTCGACAGATGTACCACCATTTTGGTGTAGGTAATGGAGATGTGCTGATCTAGCAAACTTAGTAATGGTATGATAATGTGACTCAACCATCCATTTACCTTTTGTTTAGGTTTCTGTAAGCATTGAAAGGGATAAATAAATAATATTAATGATTAAAACACTACACAAATTATTTAAAAAAAAATTCAATATCTACACAAATTATCCGAAAAAGCAGGTAAAATTATACCAGTCTGTTTTGTACATCCACGGTTTCTGCACAGAATTAAATTAATTTAACTAATAACGCACTCCACTATAATATTCTCCGTGAATGATGTACCCACATTTGTACTTGGCACATACATCAGATATTTAATTCTAAGTGTAATTATTGTTGCTTTTAATGTGTGTTCTGCGTCTAAATAAATTTTGTAGTAGTCGTTATGTCAATATTTCATTGTCAGTAACCTCATTTATTGCTTGTTGTCTCCACTCAATCAATTAGATTTAGGAAATTAGTCTGAAACACATAATGTAAATTGAAGTGGACGTTGACAAACCTCAATAAAAAATAATGAAAAAATATTTTTTTTAATTATTTGGTTTCCTAGACATATTTGTCTATAATTAGCTTTTAACATATTTGTCTATAATTAGCCGATGGTGCCAGAAGGAGGGTTATGTTTTTCTAGTGTATGTTTGTATGTATAGTATTTATATTTTTTAGCACGCTCTAAAGTCTAAACGGCTTGTCGTATTTAATTTTAATTTAGTAAATGAGGTTAATATCTACATCTATGACTTTATGTAACGCTTTTACATAAAGTCATGAATATAGATAGAGGGCTTTTTGTATTTAAAATATAGTTAGTTGGGATGCATCTTAAACCTAGAAACAAGAAGACAATAGAGAATACGATAGTTATTTGCTGACATAATGTCCTATCGAAATCCGCAGCGATGGTGGGTACCTGCGAGGGGATCAGCTTGATGAGCGCGAAGTAGTAGCGCGTGTCGTGTCGTGCGGGCGGGCGGCGCGCTGGCCACGCCTCCTCGCACTCCTCGTCCGCCGCCGGGGACCACGGCAGCGCCCACTGGTACAGCGACAGGATCAGTCTGCCGGGGATACGTGCGTTAGTTAGAGACCGCACTCTTTAAATAATGTTAATGCCAAATGAAAATCCTAAAACGCTATACTGAAGCAGCGGGGTGCGGCGCGAGTACTGACCGCTCCTCGAGGCGCGCGGCGAGCGGCCGCAGCGCCAGCACCAGGTGGCGCAGATAGCGCGCGCGGTAGCGGCGCGGGGGGGCGGGCGCGAGCTCGGCGGCGGCGTGCAGCGCGGGCAGGCCGGAGTCGTTCGCCAGCCCGTACAGCAGCACCGGGCTCGGCGTATCCAGCAACTGTGTAATAAATGAGTCAGTTGTAAAAAGGTTCATCTTCCGCCGCGTCATAGCACCGAAGCTCCTCCCCGCCTGGCGGCCAGCCGACCTGGTTGTCGACGTGTATCTGCTGCACGGCGAGGTCGAGGCTGGCGGCGGAGGGCGCGCGCGCCACTCGCAGCGCCACGCCCGCCAGGCGCGCGTGCAGCAGCTCGGCCGGCGGCGCCGACGCCAGCAGCGACAGCGCCAGCCCCGCCAGCCGCACCGACACGCTCCACTCGCCGCCGCCGCCCGGACACTCCTCCTCGTCCTCCGACGGACCGTCAATCCAGTTCGATTCCTGCGGATGATGCGCACGTTGTGAACCTTTGAGTAGTTGACAATTCCTCGAGTTGCTGACCTTCTGCATCCAATAAGTAAAGTTGTTATTGATTGACACATTAGGGAAGTTTATATGGAAATTTATTTATGCGGGGGCAGAGAGCCGACCTGCTTGTGGTGGTCCCGCACGGACAGCACGCGCGTGGGCCCGCTGGCGCTCACGCTGACGTCGAGGCGGCCGGAGCCGGGCCGCAGCGTCTGCCACCACGCCTGCTGCTCGCGCGGCACGCCGCCAGCGCGGTCCGTGCGCCACAGCTCCAGCACCACGCGGCTTCCTAGGGCAACACGAATCAATGTACATTACGAAAATTATAAGATCTTTACCTGCTAAATGGCACAGGAGTACATAGCTACTGAACTGACAGGATCACAATTCAGAAGAGAATCACGTAAGACAGAAAACGCGGCAAATATTGAAACCAACTTTACCTGGCCTCAGCGGAGTCTCCGCGGTGACACACAGCGTGTTGTGCGCGCAGCACATGCGCGTCCGCGGCGGTGCGGCGGGCGCGGGGGCGTGCGCGTGGGCGGGCGCGGGCGCGGGCGCGGGCGCGGGGGCGAGGCGCCACGCCTGCGTGGAGGCGCGGCGCGGGTCGGCGCGGCGCAGCGCGAGGCCGCACGCGCGCCCCGGACGCACAGCCGACTCCTCGATGTCTAGCACCTAAAGACATGGACGTGACAGCTTGATTCCTGGCTTACGGTTATAGTAGAGTGTTCAACTGCTGATGTTTATTCACCGCCGGACCCGGCATCATCTGCTGACTGAATGTCGAAATATATTATACTTGCACATTTTTTATGTATTCAAAAACTATACAACATTATTGGCCTTTACACAAAACGTACCTAAGCGTAACGCGGTACTGGTAATGAATGAACATCTCAAAGTATTTACAACCGATGTCTGCCAATATCTAATGAAAAGATGTGTACTCATATTATGTTTCAGTCCATATTCACTGGTAATTTGGGTCTACGAAATTAACGAAAATAATAGCTTTTAAAACTTAGTAAAAGATAAAAATAATGATACAAAACTTATATTTCCAAAACATCTTACCATAGAATGCGGCGACAGTGGCGCCTCATCTGACAATAACGCATCAGTGGGCTGAGGAGGGGAACTCCCCTCGTGGATCAGCTGATCGTTCGGACCTCTCCGCCATAGTTGACTCCTACAATATAAGGTCATTTATACATTTACTAATATCATTGACACAGCTAAGTTTTTTTTTTCATTATTAGTTGTACTAACCGGTCGCCGTATCTCTTCTTTCCGAGTACTACTTTGGTGGACCCCGCCGGGACTTCGAATACAAGCATGTCGTCATCTTCTGATCCTGTTGGTGGCCTGGCACAAGAAATAACATAAGCAATTACATATGTCTATTTCAGGAAACATGCAAGTATGTATTCGATTACAATGTCCCAGTAGTCTATACAGCAAGTTATTTGAGTAATAAAAATAAATAGCAGTTGCTATAGACTGGTTGAGACTGGTTATAGCATCTAAAATTTATGATAATCGAAAACTGTTCTCAATTATACCTACAAGGTGTGTGTGACAGCTAGGCAAATACTAAAATACTGAACAAATACCATTGTTTTCAGTTATACGACAGTGTTATTATATTACTCGTAGAAAATGCATTTTTATTAAATGCATTGATTAACCGCAATGTTTGCTTTCCGCGCCAATTGTATCGGGCGATCTTGTTACTAATTAAATGGGCTTATTGGTTATTATGTGACACATTGCTGTTTTTTGGATCATTTGTGACTATCTATTGGGATTGATGAATTAATTTAATTTTATTGAGCGCAACTATTTTTAAATCATTAAACGGTCCAAACATTTTTTCTGGAAACAAAGAAAGTCAGAAAATTTTGGAATTTTCTTGCGAAAATTTTCGGTGGTTTTCGCCTCAGAATCATGGTCTGAAGTCGCCATATTAATATTTGCCTCGCTGTCACAAACGCCCCGTATTTACTAGAACAACTCTGATCAGAAATGTCGAATGCGAAGCGTAATACTACTATACAAATAAGTACACAACGGTTACTATGTATTAGAAGAGTACAAATATCAATGTCGTAGTCGGCGCACTCACCCGTGGTGCGCGGGCGCGCACAGCAGGATGAAGTTCTGGTAGAGCAGCGCGTGCGGCTCGTGCAGCGCAGACAGCGCCACGTGCGAGCGTGGGCCGCCCGGCGCACGCAGCGCCAGCGCCGGCGCGCCCTCCGGCTGCGGCAGCGCCCACGACACGCGCGCGTGCGCACCCACCACGCACTCCTCGCCGCACCCCACCTGCCACAAGCACGCGCACACGCGCATAATGTAAAATATCTAGAAATCTAATGATTTTAAAATTCAACTTCAATGCATTTGCGCATTTAAAAATTATTAGAACTTAAGTACCCCGCGAACGTTTGAAAGTATTGACTATTGATCACTGATATCTGTCATTTGAATAGTTGGGAAGAATAATACATACTGTGACTCGCAAGTAAATATCAGCCCGACAAGTGATGTCGTCACCATCGGTAATGCCTATCATTAGAACAGTCATCTCGTTAAGTATGGCTCGGGCGGCAGACGCTACCTGGTGGTACATGACGGCGACGGGCGAGTAGTTGTCGATGCGCAGCGGTGGCGGCGCGCAGTCGGCGGCGCTCAGTGACACCGTGAGCCACGCCTCCTCGCTCGACACCTCCACGCGGAACAGCTGGTACGCGCCGCTCGGCTCTCTGGGGGGCGGATCTTACTTAGTTACCAATTATGAAATCCATTAAACATTGAGAAACAAGTGTAAAGTGGGTACCTAAAGGTTCACCTACTTTATTATACTTCTCCATAATATAATCCGTTAGGATCGATCGTTTCATCATTAAACATTGTGCTGAGAGATTCAGCTTTTTTTACCGAGATTTGACTAGTGTATATTTATGAAAAAATAACGTTGCCAAAAACGTAATTTAAAAGAAATGGTAAAATTTGTCATCCGAATTAAGTGATAGCTCAGTTGGTAGAGCGATGTACGAAATGCGAGTAATCATAAGTTCAAATCTCACTCGGGTAAAAAAAAATCATTTTCTTATTAATATTTTATATTATAAAATCTACACTAATATTATAAAGAGGAAAACTTTGTTTGTTTGGTTGTAATGAATAGGCTCAAAAACTACTGGACCGATTTTAAAAATTCTTTCACCGTTAGAATCCTTATAGGACCTGGATGAACATAGGCTATAAGAATTTCCCGATATTCCCACGGGAAGGCGACAAACGGGAATTCTATATTTTTTACGAAAACCACTATACATATGAAGCTGAAATCGGGCATATATGTTCATTGGGGAGAGCAAGGGAGGACTAAAAACGGATTTCCCGAAATTCCCACGGGAAGGGGACAAACGGGAATTCATAATTTTTACGAAAACCGCTATACATATTAAGCTGAAATTGGGCATAGATGTTCATTAGGGACTGCAAGTAAGCACTAAGGACGAATTTCCCGAAATTCCCACGGGAAGGGGCCAACGGGAATTAATTATTTTTTATGAAAACGGTTACACATATGAATCTTAAGTTGGGCATATTTGTTTATTTGGGACCCCGAGGAAGCACTAGGAACGGATTTCTCGAAACTCCCACGGGAAGGGGACAAACGGGAATTCATTTTTTTACGACAAGCGCGATACATATGAATTCGAAATTAGACCTGTACGTTCATTAGGGACTGCGAGGGAGCGCTAAGAACGAATTTCCCGAAATTCCCACGGGAAGGGGACTAACGGGAATTCAATTTTTTTACAAAAACCGCTGTACATGTGAAGCTAAAATCGGAGACTGCGGGGAAGCACTAAGAATTGATTTCCCGAAATTTCCACGGGAAGGGACTGTCTGTGCGTTTGTGCACGCTAATCTCAGGAACGGCTTAACCGATTTCGGTGCAGTTTTCAGGAATATATTGTGACAGGTCCCACTTAACATATAGGCTACTTTTTATCCCGGGAAAATGTTTTTATCCCGGATAATTTCGACATTTTTTTTTCTGTAGTCCACGCGGACGGAGTCGCGGGCGTCCACTAGTTATTAATAAAGAAAATGGAATAAATTTTTCACCCGAGTGGGAATCGAACCCACGACCACTACAAACCGTGCCAGCCGCTATAACCACTAAGCCACCGGGTCAATTACTCGGATGACGAATTTTACCATCTCTTTTCTAAATTACATATTGGCAACGTTATTCTTCATCCCGATAGCTATACACTAGCCAAATCTCGGCAAACAAAGCTGTATCCCTCAGCACAATGTTTAAAGATGAAACGATCAACCATATCCTAACGGATTATATTAATGGAGAAGTGTTTTTATAAATTTATCTTAGTCAAGATAAAGCGTTAGGGAGGCTAAGCTTAAGAAAGAATAGAAGGCGCTGCACAGTTAAGCGAGATAGGAAAGCAATAGGCAATGGGATATTGCAAATGAGAACGCACGTATTTAAGCAAGTCGTCGGGGAGCAAACAGACATACGTTCCGCGTCGGAGTTATAGTCTGCCTATAACTCCGACGGGAGGCGGCGCTTGCGGCCGGTCGCCGGGTGCGCAGGCCTTGGGAATGCACGGGGTGCGCGGTGCTGAGGTAGCCTGTGCACAATAGACGCCGGTTGCGTCATGCCGCAGATATCTAATGCGCGACAAAGTTTGACGCTGTCTGTTTGTCCCTCGATATATTTATTAGATTTATATTTTGACATTGTAAATAAAATAATTGCATAAGTACATGAAATAAATAATTATGTAAATAATAATAATAATTTGGACAATACACAATAACAATATAAAATTAAGTCCGTGACAAAACGGGTGATCGTGAGATCACTACAAAGATATTATATTGTATAAAATTATTAATAAATAAAATGGAAAAAATTCTTCACCCGTGTGGAAATCGAACCCACGACCACTGCAAACCGTGCCAGCCGCTATAATATTTTATACTTTACTAGTACTTTATTATATGCCATTCATCATTGGCAGATTGGATTGGATTACATAATCTATCACTAATTATCGGTTCGAGCAAAAAATAAATAATTGGTTTAGTACATACACGGTATAATAAACGTATGTAACCTTTGTTACATTTTCATTGTAAAAATCAGTATATTCCAACCTGCAAGCGATATGCAGCGTCCTCGGCGCGTCGATCTTGAACCCGCCCGACCAAGCGGTGAGCGGCGCGGGCGCGGCGGCGGAGGCGGCGGGCGGCGCGGCGGAGGGCGCGGCGGGGGGCGGGGCCAGCACGCGCACGCACAGCAGGCGCTCGCGGTCCGGCCGCGCCCAGTGCCACGGCAGGCAGCAGCCGGCACCGCCGTTATGTGGGTCGCTATCGCGCCGGGGTCGTTCTACAGTCGATAAAAATATTACATTGAATGTAAAAGAGAGTACTGATAAGAGTACAGACCACTCGTAAGGTTTGACTTTAACGATAAGTCAAACAATATTAAGTACTGTAACGCGCGACCACAGTTTCATATTCGCGCGTTGCCGTTTCGTGCTACGCTCGGACGCCTTCGGTAACGTTCGGCTCGCGATCGCCCCACACCGGTCCGTTCGCTCGACGAACGCGTCTCCCGCGACGCAATGCGCGCGCACGGCAGTCGGCCGGCATGTGTGACAGCGAGAGCTCACGTCGCTTCCGCTCCCAAATACCTACCTACTAAGTTATGCTAAGTTTCCATGTATTTAAAGCAATAAACTATTGAAGAAACTTACAGTACTTTATTATTTCATTTGACAAGTGCACATCACGCAACGCTAAACGTTGCGTTTATTAACTCTATTAAAGTGTATCTAGATATTTACGCAGTTAATTCTTTTTCATTTTTCTATTATGACAAACTAACAGACCTTCGCAATTTTGTATATTAAGTGTGTTTGTATTATGTATTTTATATACTCTCACAGAACTACATACATAGACATAGCTGCATTTAGCGTAGCGAGAACAGATGTGAATGATTAGAGTAAGTAGCTAGCCTGACACAGGTGATGGCACAGAACTAAAGCAGTAAATATCTGTAATGCAGCACGTACCAGCGTGGTGGCGGTGCAGCGGTGCGCGAACTGCAGCGTGTGCGGCGTGTCGTTGCGCAGCGTGTAGCGCGGCGCCAGCACGGCGACGTTGGTGCCGCGGTAACGCCCGCGCCCGCGCCGCGTGGCCACGCCCACACTGTACGCCGCGCCGCCACGCGCACGCAGCTGCTTCACCGCCACGCCCACGCCCAGTCCAAACGGAGAGCTCCACTGCACACAATAATCGCTATATCATTGGGTATGCAGACATAAAACTCACTCTTGCTCAAGTTACCTATATAATAGGCATCGCAAATAATCGTACATGTATTTCAAAACAATTTTTAAAAAAGCAATTTAGGGAAAAGTTTTCATTCTATCTGCTTGATTATTATCTGTCCTACAAAAATCTGGAGTAAATAAAAAGTACAATAAAACGATACAGGTTTGCGCATCCACATGACTATTATTATCATGTCAGAGACGTAGCAGGTGTCAGTTGGTCCGTACCTCAGGCGTGGGCGCACCCGGCTCGGCGCCCAGGCGCACGGCCACGGTGGCGGCGTGGTCGGGCTCGCTGAAGGAGAAGGGCAGCGGCGCCACCCCGCGCGCCACCTCGTGCTCCGCGAACTGCCCCGCCGCCTCCGCGCCGCCACCGCCGAACACCAGCGCCAGCCCCGAGCGGTTCACCAGCCAGTACGGCGCCGACACCGACACCTGCGACCATAGAACGCGTTGCACATGATCGCCCGACATCCCAACCGCCCTCTGATTACGTAACTTGCCAAAGCAATGCAATATAGAAAATTGGGAGTGTATGCGTGCGCGGGACGAACACGACGCGTCCTCCCGCGCCCCGCACCTTGCCTCGCGCACACACACATTCTCAATTTTCGCCGTCGCATTGCTTTGGCTTTGTTACTGCAAATTGGGCCTTGCCGTTCGTCCAATACAATGCTTTAGTGCCTGCGAATCATGAGCTATATAAGGCTGGATCTGAATACACATACCTTAATTCCCTCCGTCTTATTGACCGTAAGCGTGGCATTGAGATACAGCCTCCTCATCTTGGTGTCGCGCAGTTTGAGCCTGGCGGTGAAGCAGGTCCCGATCGTGAGTCCGCACCCCGCGCCGCCCCCCGCGCCGCCACCCGCGCCGCCCACGCTCAGCGCCGACGACCACGAGAACCCGTCCAGCTTCACGCAGATCTCCACGCCTTCTTCCACGTTCACCTGCAGAGGTATATCATCATCTGCCATCTACCTTATTGCCATGGAATTAACACAATACGGTTACGAATAGTTTTGAACAGGTTAGGGTAGGGTAGCGTCAGGCAGGCAGTCGGCCGTAAAACAAATACCAAATCTTTGCCAATATGAGTTCCCAAATAGAAGTATATTGTGCCGAACCAATAAATAATGGAATAATGGCAAGAAGATGATGATTACTTTTACGATATGTGGTTACGATACTAGGTAAAAATTTAAACATATTAACACATTAACCCTTACGCAGCATCGGACTGCGTTTTGAAGTGCTATACCTAACAGCAGACTACGTTTATTCCGTAATATAGTAATATTCATTACAAGTGCGGAAAGCCTGTCATTGCACAGAGTTCCGACAAATGGAACAAGTTGACAGTCGGAACAAGTTGCAATGACAGGCTTTCCGCACTTGTAATGAACAACTATTTCTAATACAGTTGCTCAAAAAGTGGCGTATTGCAGGGACGTATAGCGTTTGGGATGTGGGCTATTACATACTCGTGCTTTTTCTTTACTTTTTCCGAACTCGTGCGTTTTCTTTCCCAACTGTCAAAATAATGTCTATTTAAAAGAAAAAAACCAACCACGAAGTTTTTACTAAAAAGCGGGTGGGGCTGTGTCGGGGCACACGGCCGTTGGTTTTAACGTGAAACGTCTATGTTAGCGAATCGCTTTTAAAGTAAAAGATTGAAATGAAAACAAGATGGACGCTGTTTTAAGTATTTTAATAAAAAAAGAACAGGTACGTAATAGAAACATAAAATACATAGCAAATGTTTATATATTTATTGTCACTTTCTGGTTATTTTAAATAGCAGCCGCCCACGACTTCGTCCGCGTGAGGGGGCGTTGTACCCGTGCGAAGCCGGGCAGGTTGTTGTATAGACTGTAGCCTTCCTTGGTAAATGGGCTATCTAACACTGAAAGAATTTTTCAAATCAGACCAGTAGTTCCTGAGATTAGCGCGTTCAAACAAACAAACAAACAAACTCTTCAGCTTTATAATATTAGTATAGATATAAATACTGTCCAAATTACACTTATTTTTGTATAAATCAATCGGTTCAAATAAACTTGACAAACACACGAAAGAATCACCACGCTATAAAGTCGGAGTCACGAGTTACACTGAATAGAAACAAGCGCGAGCGCCGGTTTCGCACAGTTATCGCAGTATCCCTCCCCCGCCCCCCCGCTTGACCCCGACACGAACTCAATGTCATAACAGCGAGCTGACTATATAAGTGAAATATTTACACCACATTTTTGTTTCTAAGACCAATAGTTTTTTAATTATTAAGGTACGATGATATAGACCTTTTCGTTACGGTCCAGTTTTTAAACCTGGTACCCGTATGTGTCGGCGCGATTTTAAAGACGTTTCACGTCAAAAAAAATTATAGAGGTTTTATGATTCGTGCAAATATTTCTAAAAAGAAGCTACTAATTTGTTTCAATATCAGATTTAATGATTTGATTCAATGAGTTAGATTAGGTTTCATTTTATTTCATCTCATTATATTTCATTTTCATTTCATATCAATAAAAAAAATCTACTGAAGACTTGGCTGTATGGGCATAGTTCCCTTTGCCTACCCAGAATGGGTGAAGAAAACAAAAAAAATCTCTGCTTATATTCTTTTACGGTTGACGTCATTTAAATTATTTTATTAATTTATTAAATTGCTTCATTTTTTCGCAACTGTATTAAAAATAAATTTACATGTATCGGATATTTTGAATAGATCTACACAATACCTATCATAGAGGAATAAGAAGACAATATAGTCTAGTAGACTAGTAGTAGTCAGACTAGTAGATACCTCATTCCTCTATAACAACAGTAAAGAGGCAACAAACTCAACAGTAGTAAACAAAACTTCATGTACTCACATCATGGAAGGGCTTGAGTTCACCTGGGCGCGCGGCGGCGACGGGCCCGGGGCGCAGGCGCGCGCCCAGCTCCAGCGGCAGCAGGTTCTCCAGCCACAGCGCCGGCAGCAGCGTCAGCGTGTGCCCGGGCGCGGAGGCGCTGCCCGCGCTCTCCGGGAAACGCTCGCGGATTATCGAGCAGCAGAACCTGAAGGAACCTTATGTACACTACAGGAATGCCGACGCAACATACAAGTCGTTCTATAAAATAGTTCTCGAGTAAAGGGACGCTAAGGATAGACCACACGAATGCCGACGGAAGATACAGATATAGATATAGGTCCATAGACTATAGTTCTCAAGCCTAATATTGGAACAAACATTTTTATATACATAGAATCACGCTTTTTATTTAAGCATAGATATTAGATAGGCAGAGATTTGTTGTATTTCACACTCCTTTCGTTTCCTCCACTTACATAATATTTTTCATGTAAATTTTCGGTGAAACCTAACCTAATTAATATTATAATTTTAATTTTAATTTAACATTAAGTGGAAACATCCATCCATAAACAAACATCGATATTCATCACATCAAAGTTTCCATCTAGCAGGATTCGAACCCAGGCATAAGAGTTATGTAGCGGACTGCAGTCCTCGGGTGTCACCTGTAGGTGTCGGGGTGCGCGTGCGCGGCGCAGTGGTGCAGCAGCTGCGGCTCGGCCTGCCACGCTAGCAGCGCGGGCGAGGGCGGCGGCGCGCGCGGCGGCAGCGGCCGCAGCTGCAGCTCCGGTGTGTCGTCCGCCAGCGGCGCCGCCCAGCGCGCTCCCGGCGCCACCTGTGCCGAGCCCGACTGCCACGCACCTGACACACCGTTACAATACTTTATCGACACGACAGACTCGTGAAAATGCCACCACATAACTTCAACTGCTCGCTTAAGTCATGGTTTCCTAAGATACCGGTGCCGTTATAAGAGTGGCCATGCGTCGCAAATATATACAGGGTGTCCCGGAAGTCGACGTTAAGCCGTAAACGGGAGATAGGCCAAGTCATTATAGTTATCAGATTTTTTTAAAATCTAAGTTATGTACTTTATAAATAATAGGACTTTAAAAAAATCGAGAAAATGTACACTTTGTGATAGTTTTTTAACTCCTGTTGCTACAAATCTTTTTTGTCAATTTCTTTTTTATTCTGTAATCCTGAAAAGTGCTTCTGTAAACTCGTTGCCTAAAATTCAAAGCCAGCTGCTCCAGATTGGAAGAAAATGTCACGTTTTGCCCAACCAACTATTTAAAATTAATACTTCGCCCAACTTTAACTGGCTGTACTGAAAAAAATGTACATAACTTATATATATATTTTTATTTTTCTGATAACTATTATGACTTGGCCTATCTTCAGTTTCCAGCTTGACGTCGACTTTCGGGACACCCTGTATATATGCTTTCTTTCGTTGACATGTGAAATATTTCTTCACAGCACCGCTATCCTAGGTATACATATAGTTTTACGGGTCTGTATGCATCGGACTTAAACTACACTCATATGAATGCAAAAACTCAAGTGTTGACGATTTATGCAGTTTTCTTACTACGCCGAAATCTTACCGTCCCGTGTGCGAGCGGTCTTGTAATGAGGCAAAGTAAATTTAAACTAGGTTTTACTGTACGCGTTACTGTAGTGCCTCGGGCATGTTCGTTTGGGCTAGAGTAGATGGGTTTGAGGCCTTGATACGGAAGCGCCTAGCAGCAATGGTCAGCAGAGTGCGTGGCAGCACCAACAGCATTCTAAACATGATAGCAAATAGGGTGGACTGTTCTTATCTGAATAAAATTGCAAAAGTACATGTCTGGAAAAAGTAATGTTGTTCGGGTAAGAGCATGTCGAAAACAACGATTTTAAATTGTGTCTTACTAACATAGATTTTAAGTGGTGTTTTTATGTACTTACTAACAAATGGATTGTAATATTCTTTCCGAAAATAAATTATTATTATTATATTTACCTTAGATACCTTAATTTTATAATTTTCAACTTTTACAACAAAATAATCGTGATAATTTTGTTTACTACCTACAGTACATATACATTACTATATTACCTTACGCTAGAACATAATTTTTACTCTTTACATGACTCTTCGTACATTATATTAAAACTACTCCACTTTCAAACGACACTACCTAATCCTACTCTAATCTCCGGCGGTACCAGTCGCCCCGCTAGCTAACAGTATCTGCAGTAAGAGTACCGCAGCCGGCGAACAGGGGCGGCGGCGCGGGGGGCGCGGGCGGCGGCAGGCGGCGCGCACGCAGCCACGCTGACAGCGCCGGCGCACCCGCCCAGCGCCACGCGCGCTCTGCCACCCACCAAGTGTGATTAGGTTCTAAGCTACCCATTGTACGAGTACGTAACCTGACAGATTTCAATCGACGCTGTGACTAAACAATAGCATTAATCCTAATATTTCAACTGTTTTGAGATTCAAAATTTAAACACATTCGAATATAGAACAGTTCCAAATTCAAAATTGCCGGGAAATATGGAAACGACAGAACTTAAAAGGCATGCCACTTATCTAACAAGATGTTATCTCATTTTTACAAAATTCATTATATTCCATTTAGATCACAAATAATGTTTAACGTCCCCAAGAGGTTATAACGTTGTTGCGTATCATGCAACGTAAGAAATTGCTTGTCCGTACGTACGTAGCTCTGTTGTTGTTACGCATAAACTATTAAATATAAGAGGACATTGAAATGCGACCCAAGAACGCCGAGCCCTCCAGCGACGCCTCCAGCACGCGGCGTTACCTGGCGGCGCGGCCAGGCGCACGGCCACGGGGTGCGGCAGGCGGTTGTGCAGCTGCAGCGCCGAGCCCTACGGCGACGCCTCCAGCACGCGGCGTTACCTGGCGGCGCGGCCAGGCGCACGGCCACGGGGTGCGGCAGGCGGTTGTGCAGCTGCAGCGCCGAGCCCTACGGCGACGCCTCCAGCACGCGGCGTTACCTGGCGGCGCAGCCAAGCGCACGGCCACGGGGTGCGGCAGGCGGTTGTGTAGCTGCAGCGCCGAGCGCACCGTCACCAGCTTGCGCGCCGACCCCTCCAGCGACACTTCCAGCACCACGCGCGCCATCGCGCCAGACTTCTGCGAGGAGATCAATATTTTAAAACAGAGTTTTTAGAGAACAAAAGCTTAGTAAAATATTGGTACACAAGTAACATATGTTACTAAACGTATTTTTTTATTTTCTAATGGTATTCGTTATTAACGTTCTCGTGTTGATGTAGGGCTTCATTAGAATCATTAGAATACTTATATCAGCTACGTGCCCTCCCGTGTATGTCTTTAGAATCGCCTAAGGAATTCAATGGCGTTCTTTTACATTATTTCATCTCTTACATTGGACCCCGTTGACTGTGTTACGCTAAGTGACTGTAAAATCTCCTTCATCACCTTGTAGTTCTGGCTAACCCATTTCGGGAATACAGATGTGTAGAGTCGCGAAACCGCATCAAAATCCATTACGTAGTAAGTAAAAGATATAAGCATACATAGGGACAGGCATACAACGGAAAGTAACTTTATTTTATACTACGTTATGATACTAAACACAAGAGAGTGTAATAGTTACCGTGTGCGTGATGTTCCGGAAGAAGACGCCGACACGGTCGACGCAGACGGGGTCAGGCGGCGCCCAGGCGTCCAGGCGCAGCGCCAGCTGGTGCAGGGCGGGCGGCGCGGCGGGTGCGTGCGCGTGCGCGTGCAGGCGTCGCCGTGCGCCGAACGAGAACGGCTCTGTGCCGCCCGCGCGCACCGCCGTCCACGAGTCGTCCGGCCGCGCCGCTGCCAGCGGACACTCGCTAAGGGGAAGCACACCTATAGTGTCTTGACAAATTATTCTCTAATAGTGTGATTGAAGGCAAAATAACTCCCCTTATTAGACCCATATCATGATGTGAACTTCGTGGATTTAATGGAGGAACGATTTCACTTTGGCTATTGATACCTATGTATATTTGAAAGATTAAACCAAATCGAAAGCTAAAGTATTTGCTACCATGCGAAAATCCCAGACTGTTTTACATTGCAGATCATGGCCAGTTTAGAAGTAGTATAACAGATTTTTTTTTTATAATTGATACCGGTAAAAATGAGCAAACGTTGTATGTTCCAAGTTTGAGAGCTAGTTCTCGCTCGGACACTCACCCTATAGCGGCGCTCGTAAGCGTGGTGAACCACAGGCGCTGCCCCGTGAGGTTGCAGAGCGCGTACGGCACGAAGGGTGAGCGACGCCGGTGCCCGCTCGGACTGCTCTTTGGGGACTGCTCCGCTGAACCACCGCTTTGCTGGAACGACACCAAGCAAGTCAAAATCACAATAAATTAAAGGAGTTAAGTGTTAACGAAAATGAACTAATAGAAGATGAACACCCGAAAAGCCTAAAGATTTGATAGTGAAGAGGAGTCTCACGACCAGCTTCCATCGACGACCCATGCGTTAGCTAAGTATAAGTAGTGACATTTAATTGACAGATGGATTTCATGATGAAAAGTTAGTCCCAGTTATTTGTTTGTAATCTGGGTCAATTTTCCTGAAGATAATCCCTGTATAGGGAGGGGTCTGCAATGACGATTACCATCGTTGCCATGTTGGCGAAACATTATAGAACGCTATAAGTGCTAATATACGTCAATACGGCGGCGCCGGTGCTATGTACCTGCGGTGCGTAGTAGTCAGCAGCCCAGTTGGCGCGGACGAGCCTGGCCAGCTCCACCAGCGCCGCCGTGACATTGCAGGCCAGCAGCGCCTCCGCAGACACCTGCAGCTGCAGGCGTCGCGCCTCCAGCGTCCGGCTCAAAGTGTACTCCCAGCACGCAGAGAACCTGGGGGGGATTATTCATCTGATTATTTAATTCACCTTATAGGTGACATTGCCCTGGTTAAGTGGAGATCAGTTCCGGTTTTTTTTAAACATGAGACAGTTAGTCCAGTTGACACTAGGTACTAATTTGGCTCCAGGACGTAATAACGCCTGATTAATTTAAATATCCATGTGAAATGTACCCACAAGACCGCTATTCTAGGAAACCAGAAGCAAATAACTCACTGCCATGGCTCGATAACGGGTTCCCATCCCGACAGCGTGCGGTTGTAGTAGTCCGCAGCCAGCACGGCGGACAGGCGCCCCCCGCCCGCCCCCGCGCTCGCCCCCGCGCCGCCCGCCGCCACGCCCCCCGCGCCCTCCGGGGTGGACACCAGCATGGGCTCCGGGCTGTCAGAGTCTTCCACTTTGCGCAGATCCTGGGGGAAAGATGTAAACTTAAATCATGTTGTTATAGTAGAAAAGACAAGTATTTATTTCCTTACTCGCTTGGTAACAAAACGGTGTTGTTCAGATAGGTACAGTTTTAGGTCATCATCAGATTACTGCAGGACGAAAGACTAGTCCACTTAATTGGACTAACTGTCACGGATTTAAAATCTCTTTCCCCTCGAAAAATTTAACGTAAGAACAGTCACCTATCCACGTAGCGAGCGCGACGGCCTCTGCTTAATCAAATCAAATCATTTATATTGCACAAAATATGAGTAATATTGATATAGTTTAGCACACCTGTTCCAGCCGCAGGTCAGACAAGGACAGCTCCAGCAGCGGCACGTCCGAGTCCAGGCAGTCGTCGATCACGCACAGGGTGATGCACTCCGCACTTATCTGCAGAACAGTTCCAGACATTATTACTGTTCAATTTTCTATTTTGTATTACCTATTTTCGAACATACATTTGATTCAACTTTCGTCCACGCATCATCAACGTAACAAAAGACGTTAAGAAATGAGCAGCATTACCAAATAAATTTTTATATGAATCCGACCCGAAGGACCAACAGTAAGCCTAATAAAGTATATTCCTACAAACTACAAATTGCAAACATTATGTACCTGCAGCAGCGTCACCGCGGGCTGCGCGGGCGGCGGCGGCGCGGGCGGGGCGGGGGCGCGGCGGAAGGCGGCGCGCGGGTAGCCCGTGTTGGCTCGCATGTGGACTACGTTGGCAGGCGCGTCTTCCTCTTCCAAGGGGGTTTCCGTCTTGCCTGGTTACAACAACCGTTAGCTAAATACAGCATGCTGTTCTACCTGTCCCTTCCTGGCTCAGGCATTTATATTAAGGATGTAGAGGGATAAACATAATTCATTTTAGTTTATGTTTCAGTGTGTCGGTCAGAATCTACCACAGTGCAAACATTGATATGAAACAAAATGTACGTGCATAGACATGAATTCAACTTTAAATGTGTGCCGATAGGTTATAATACAAGTGTAATGCAAGGATTAATAACACGCGTAATAATTGGTTAACTTAAAAAAATAGCTTTCAAGCAAAGCAGATATTTTTAGACTATAAAATTCCTTTTATAATAGCTACCTGAGAGTGCGGCCCGGAACTGCGCCGGCAGCGACTGTATCATGGACGAGAACATCAGCATGTCGTGGTACGACAGCCGGAGTGACAGAGTGCTCATCGTGATCTGTGGGGGGAGTGGGAGGTAAGTCAATAACTAGTCACTAGACATCGTATAGGAACCGAGATCACTAAGTTTATGGAGCTGATATAATGTTAGGATAGTGTGACAACGCAGTCTGAGGGATTTCCTGAAATTGTCGGCATGAAAAACGGGATTTCTTAAGTTTATGCGGACGAAGTCAAGGACGGCCGCTAGTAGGTACACAACACAGACATATAAATAAATCGTAGAGCGCCGTCTCGTCCTCCAGGCTGTGGGTCGTCGCGTCCTCCGTCCCCCCTCGTCCTCCAGGCCCCCCCTCGTCCTCCAGGCCCCCCCTCGTCCTCCAGTCCCCCTCGTCCAGGCCCCCCTCGTCCTCCAGGCCCCCCTCGTCCTCCAGGCGTGGACCCTCGTCCTCCAGGTCCCCCCTCGTCCTCCAGGCCCCCCTCGTCCTCCAGGCCCCCCCTCGTCCTCCAGGCCCTCGTCCTCCAGGTCCCCATGAGCCGTGGTGTCGTCCTCCAGGCCCCCCTCGTCCTCCTGCGTTAAATATAGTGCCCCCCCTCGTCCTCCAGGCCCCCCTCGTCCATATATATGAATATCCAGGTATTAATAATAAATCCATATAGATATATAAATATGTATCCCCTCGTCCAGGCCCCCCCTCGTCCTCCAGGCCCCCCCTCGTCCTCCAGGCCCCCCCTCGTCCTCCAGGCCCCCCCTCGTCCTCCAGGTCTCCCTCATCCTCCAGGCCCCCCCCTCGTCCTCCAGGCCCCCCTCGTCACCTGCAGCTCACGGCGCCGGCGCAGCGCCAGCGTGAGCGCAGCAGGTTCGAGGATGCTGAGCGCAGTCTCGTCCTCCAGGCCCAGCACGCACGAGAACACCTCCAGCTCGCTCAGCTCGCAGCGCAGCGGCCCGTCCGCGCCCGCAGACTCGCCGTAACGGATCACTGTCGTACTCTAGAATAATAACACGCCTTTAGCTTACACATACGGCGCTATCTAGTAACGAATTACATATCTTTCGTCAAACATAATACCGGTAGAAGCACTCATCATGTCATAAAACCGTTCGGGTGGCGCCTACCTTGAGGATGACGGCGTTGGTGTCCCACTGCGAGGCGTCCTCCACCAGCACCAGCTGCGAGTCAGATACGTTCAGCTTCAGTTCGGAACGCGGCGCCGGCTCGGCGGGGGCGGGGGCGGCGCCGCGGCGGGGGGGCGGGGCCGCGCTGCTAAACACATTACATAATTAACAAACATTGCCATTTCTTGTAATAGCCCACATTGTCCCACTGCTAGACAAAGGCCTCCCCACTAATCTACTAACTATTCTAGCTAAAACTTATCCAGGTCCTCGACCCTACTTCTCCTGAATCTTCGTCATATTATGTCGATTTCCGGGCCATTTAGTTAAAACAAATCAATATCCAATGATGATCAGCTTATTCCTCGCTGTATTTCAGACATTATCTTTATCTCTCTCGTTCGCACCTGTGCGGCGCGTCCTGCGGCGGCGGCGCCTGCGCCAGGAATTGGAACACGCTGTCCCACCAGTCCAGCACCGCCATCAGACGCAGCTTGTTCACCAGGATCGTGTACGCGGACCACGAGCCGCGACGTCTGCAAGAGATTACAATTTAACATACTACATACATACATAGTCAGGCCCCAACAGACTACAACTACAAACATACAAGTGGAAAATTACACACCTCACTTTTCACTACTTAATATGTCTAGTTAGGCAGTCGGTTAAAAAGGGATTGCACATAGCAAGACGATGATAAACCTAATACATAATGTCTGCGCACGCGCACCTGGCATGCAGCTCGGCCTGCACGGCGTGGCGGTGCGCGGGCGCGGGCAGCGGCTGCACGATGATAAACCTAATACATAATGTCTGCGCACGCGCACCTGGCATGCAGCTCGGCCTGCACGGCGTGGCGGTGCGCGGGCGCGGGCAGCGGCTGCACGATGATAAACCTAATACATAATGTCTGCGCACGCGCACCTGGCATGCAGCTCGGCCTGCACGGCGTGGCGGTGCGCGGGCGCGGGCAGCGGCTGCACGATGATAAACCTAATACATAATGTCTGCGCACGCGCACCTGGCATGCAGCTCGGCCTGCACGGCGTGGCGGTGCGCGGGCGCGGGCAGCGGCTGCACGATGATAAACCTAATACATAATGTCTGCGCACGCGCACCTGGCATGCAGCTCGGCCTGCACGGCGTGGCGGTGCGCGGGCGCGGGCAGCGGCTGCACGATGATAAACCTAATACATAATGTCTGCGCACGCGCACCTGGCATGCAGCTCGGCCTGCACGGCGTGGCGGTGCGCGGGCGCGGGCAGCGGCTGCACGATGATAAACCTAATACATAATGTCTGCGCACGCGCACCTGGCATGCAGCTCGGCCTGCACGGCGTGGCGGTGCGCGGGCGCGGGCAGCGGCTGCACGATGATAAACCTAATACATAATGTCTGCGCACGCGCACCTGGCATGCAGCTCGGCCTGCACGGCGTGGCGTGGCGCGGGCGCGGGCAGCGGCTGCACGATGCGCGAGAACACGTTACCGCGTCGATTGGCCGGCTCGTCCGCGAACCGCGTGTCGCTCACGAGGATCTCCTGCGGGCAAGGGGGGGGGGAAGTAATGAGTACTAACGTACACTAGTGGATAAGAAGCTATTTCAATACCTATTGACAAATATGAGGGTAAAATTTATTCACTAAAATAAGGTGCAAGTAAACTAGACGAGGGTCCAGTCCAACCCTAACCAGACGTGGGTCGTCCTAGGCGTAAAAATACGCCCCGGGTTGCAGGCCTTGGGGATAAACCCCGTGCCAGGGCAAGACGCGCCGGTAGCTTGTGGCCCTTAAAGGCCTTAAAGGCCATTTGGGAAGGGAAAGATTCGGCTGGCCGGGGGACGCGGGCCGGGCTATTCGACTCCTGGTATTACCAGGGTGCGCCCGGCCACTTAAGCTATCGCTGCCGCCGGCCAGTTCGCGAAAGAAAAGGAAGGATGGATAGGAGAACAAAGGGAAGGAAGGAGTACAAAAACAAGAGTTTTCAACTCTGAACCGTTGACGGTAAAAGGAAACGGTCGAGTAAGAATATAATAAAGCCAGTAAGAAAAAATGTAAAAATAATATTTTGGTAAATAAATAATATAAAAAAGAATCAACTGTACAGAATAGTAGACATAACGTCAAACTCGACGAGATCCCCTGTAAATCCAGTCCACCAATAAACCGCATCAGCTCCCACCTGCGACACGAGGTCGATGTCCTGGCTGCCGTCGGAGCAGGTCTGCAGCAGCAGGCGCGACTTGATGAAGTTGATGGAGGCCAGTGACGTCACGCCGCGCGCCGGCTCCAGCCGCAGCGTCACGTCCTGCAGCTCCAGCTCCAGCGACATGGTCGTCCATACCTGGGGAACGGAATAATAAGGTTTCACAAGTCTAGTCCACAGTATTAGTATTGTCCGTTCAATAGAATAGTTCCTATGCCTTATTTCAGAACTAACATTTTTTGTATGCAGTGAAACAGATAATGTAGTCATACATATACAGGGCGTAACAGAAAGGGTATGTTAAGAGAAAAGCTATGTAAATAGCCCACTTTAGAGAACCTATTTCCATATGTTTATTTTTCAAGATTGTATGAACATTCCTGAGTTGTGTAGGAATTCTGCATACTATCTGGAAAAATAAATATGTGATTTTGAGTCTAAAATTTTGTGGGTAGGTTCCTTTTAGTGGGATATTTACATAGCTTTTCGCTTAACATACCCCTTTTGTTACACCCTATAGAACTAGCGCCATCATCCATCGGAACTAAGCTATGAAACGCACGTACGTACTGGGTCGTAGTGCTCTAAGTGCGGTACCTGCGCGGAGTGCGCGGGTGCGGCGCGCGGCGGCGGCGCGGGCCCGGGCTCGCCCAGGTTATGCGCCAGTACGCCACGGACCACGCCGTACTGCGCCGCGTCCAGCGCCAGCGCCGCCGTCACCAGCGAGCCGCGCACCGCCGTGTCCGGCACTGCAGAAACAACACCACAGGCTTCGGACTAATATTTAAAAAAATTACAGTGTCAATGGGAACTTTCTTTTTAATTCTTCTCTAAAGCAATTAAAGGGGGGCGGGCGGTAAAAGCAGGAAGGGAGCGAGTGTAATTTTCTTGTAAAAATCAAAATTGATTTGTAAACGGCTTGCATGTGTCCGTAAAGTTATGTTTTCTGGCAGATAAGTTATATTTTGTTTACTTGTTATGTGAATCTAGTGCGTGTGCATGGTTTTATATGCAGGTAAGCTGAGTAAAACTTTAGTCGGAATACGATCTCTTCATGGGCTCATGTAAGTTATTTCTGCAATTATTTTAGATTTTTACTAATTTTAAACTCGTTCTTCAGAATTTTCCCGAAGTTTCCATTCATCATCATCAATCATAAATTCAGAAATCATTTACTAAAGACAGTGGCTGTATGGGCTAAGTTCCCTTCCTGGGCGAAGTGCCTTTCCTTCGGGATAAACTAAACAAAAAAAAGCAATGAAACGTCTCTGAAATAGTGTAACAGTAATAGATTTCCATACCGAGCGGCGTGACCGGATACAGCCGGTGCTGCACGTCCAACGTCATGGACACCGGCGGCAGGATGGGCTCGGCGGAGGGGGCCGCCCCCGCCCCCGCCCCCGCCCCCGCGCCCCCCGCGCTGCGCCCCCGCCCGCGCCCCGCCTGCACCACGCGCACGCTCAGGCCCTCCAGCAGGACTTGTTGCACGTCCATTAGCACTGGCTCATCTAAAATACAAATACTTTGTTTTAATTAATACATTTGCAGATTAGAGCATGTGAAAACAGTTGCAAACGCTCCCTGTGCTCGCTCTTCTCATGTGTTGTTGTCCTTTATTAATAGAAAACGTACCTACCTACCTCAACCAATGTCGAATTAACATAATACTCAGTAAAAAGTTCAGGATATAATATATCAGACACTTGTTTTGCGCACTTAAACTATACAATTAATTACCTGTCAAATAAGTGCCATATAGGTTATTCGGAACTTAAAGGACAGTTGTGGAATTGGCACGAACTTTCCGCACGCTAACTTTTATTTAATTTAGGTACATTCAACAGATAATAGCCATCATAGTCTTCCCGTCAACCTCGTAATATCCACTGTTAAATATAAACCTCCCTAACGACAAGCGTCCTGTTGGAATCAGCTCGCATCCAGTAGGTAACGGCAACTCTGACTAGGTTGTAGGAGAAAGGTTGCCCAGCCACGATATTCCAGCAGCGCCTTACCCACGTGGTCGCAGGCGCGCAGCTCGAAGCGGTTGGTGAGGCGCAGGCGCTGCAGCCGCGCCGCCAGCGCCAGGCGCGCGCCGCCGCCGCCCGGCAGCACGATGGCGGGCCCGGCGCACGTCACGTCCAGGTGCAGGCGCGTCGGCCGCGCCGCCGGCTGCCCGGCCCGCACCGACACCTGCCACGTTCCAGGTCATGAGATACATATAAAGAGTAGTCCACCCGAACACGCTTTTTGAAGGAACTAATCGGCTCGCGTTTGTTAACTCTGTGCCTTTTTTTGTTACTTTTTGCTCTGACGCCGATAATACATATTATTCTGTCAACGTCAGTTGAAAACGATTTATTTTTCGGTTATTACCGAATCCATTGTGCCCGACACAATTGTGGCCATTAACAAAAATTGAATTGAATTACCGAATCTATTGCGTATATTATCTATATTTTCCTGAATGAAATCAGTGTCATTGTTATCGCGCACCTTTTTCCTGGCCTGCAGTATGACGCGCTGCAGCAGACCGAAGTCCCTCGCGAATGCTCTTAGCTCGGCCACGAACCGCGCCGTGTGCACGTAGCGCACGCCGCGCATGCTCAGCGCGAGCGCCGTGTCGTAGCCTGCCGAGGCTGCCTCGGCACTGCTCAGTCTGAGGTGTGCGAATGACTAGTTAGTGTCGCCGATAACATTACATACATTCGTAATGAGCATGTTATGATACAGTCATGTGCCTACTTTAAACCATGTAAACCAACTGCGCGAACGCTCGTTTTAATTGTAGGATTACTCCAAAATTTTACCATGATTGTGGAATTACTCACGATGCCACGAACCTTTTTACGTCTCGTAACGCCAGCGACTCGTACGCAAAATATACGTTACGACGACGATAGCGTTACGGACTATCGAAGGGATTCGTATTTCATAACGGCGCACCTTTTGTAATCGAAGGTGAGCGGCGTGTCCTTTTGCGTACGAAAGCGGTCACGCCACCGCGGCGCGTGCGGCGTGAGGTCGCGCAGTTCGGCGGCGCCCAGCGTGCCGGCCAGGTGTCGCGCGCCGCGCGCCGCGTCCGCCCGCGACACCAGCCGCGCGCGCCGCACGCTCGCGCCGCACAGCGCGCCGCGCCGCGTGGCCACCACCACGCGCAGCGCACGCACCGACACCGACAACTCCTCCACGCCTGGCGCTGCCGTCCCTTGCGCCAGGCCTGAACCTGATAGGTGGAATGTGTGCTCAGACATTACACATACATATGCTCACCCCATTACCCCTTAAAGAGCCTTGGCAGAAGTACGCAAATTACACAGACATTATGGTTAACACAATTTATTCAAGAAGTGACGATGATACAATCATTATAATATACAATATCTTGACTAAGATAAATTTATAAAAACACGTCTCCATTAATATAATCCGTTAGGATATGGTTGATCGTTTCATCTTTAAACATTGCGCTGAGGGATTCAGCTTTGTTTGCCGAGATTTGGCTAGTGTATAGCTATCGGGATGAAGAATAACGTTCCCAATATGTAATTTAAAAAAGAGATGGTAAAAATTCGTCATCCAAGTAATTGACCCGGTGGTTTAGTGGTTATAGCGGCTGGCACGGTTTGCAGTGGTCGTGGGTTCGATTCCCACTCGGGTGAAGAATTTTTTCCATTTTCTTTATTAATAATTTTATAATAATTATCTCTCAACCATATACATAAGTATTAGTGCAGTATGTGCGTCTCTAAAATCTACCCAAATCCACTAACTTGCACTATACTGGGTGTAAAAAAACAGTGTTGTCTTTTTACACCCTGCATACAAGTCTAGATCCAGGATTCACTAAAAATCCGCCAAGGGGGCGTGTCCCCGTATCCCCGTGTCAATCCATCCTTGAGTATATCTATTACCATCAATAAACGAACTTTTGATTTATTGATGAAACTTTAGAAAAATCAACCACACATACTTACGATAATTTCTACCTAAACGCATGTAGATTTTAGTACACAATGTTTGGAGTCCACGTCCACATACAGAAAAGTCATCAACATAACACTCACCAGCATCAGTGTCGACGTCCTGCGGCGCGTCGTCGGCGTCGCCCGTGACGCCGAAGAAATCCAGCACAGTGACCCAGCTGTCCACGTTCACCACCAGGTTTAGGCTGTTGAAGTCTACCGTCGTCGAGCGCGACACCTATCGTCAAATTGTCACGCCCATTATTAATGAATGAAAGCTTTATTTCAGACGGAAACTTAGTAAAAAAAAATCATAAAACATTTCATTATATCCAAAAGAAAGAAAAAAAAGAGTTGGGGCTCCAATTAGGGTGCACGGTTCTTCCTGTTACTGTTCTTTTCTACATGTGTGTTCTTACCTGTTTGCCTACTCTTTTCTATTGTGTCTATTTCTACCCTATTTCCGAGCTATTTCCATTGTCTTGTTCTATGTTGTTGCTGTCCGTGTATATGTAATTGTCAAATAAATTCTATCTATCTATCTATCTTTGAAGTTTATATACCTACGGATAATATATTGTAAAGCGCGTTCTATAGCTAAATGTATACTCTAACCAGACATATATGTAAGTATACTCGTATCAATACAAGAACCTTACCTTGTTATATTTAGTTTCAAACTCGGGGTGGCTAGGATCTACAGTGTGCATGAACACCCACACAAGGTTGTCGTCGCCCGACGGCCGCTCCTCCCAGCCCGCGTCGCCGCCCCCCTCCCCCTCGCTGTCCGCGTCCGCGCCCGCCTCCGCCTCCGCGTCCGCCTCCGCTCCGCCACAGTCGAAACTGTTCGCGGCTGCGTTGAGCTCAGGCGAGCAAGGGGGCGTGGCTCCACACTTGCTGTTGCGTTTCAGGCGTTTTGTCTAAACAAAAAAATATTAATGAGGAATGGAAGAAGGTGCTGGGGTCAGTTATCTATACTTCTATATCTATACTATATAATAATAATAATAAGCCCGCAGGGCAGCTTTGTGGCGAAGCTGTTGGTGATTGGCGTCACCACGGACCCGAGTTCAGAGGGCTTGTACGATCTATGACCGTACATTGAACTCCTAAGTCGCGTCAGCAATATTACACGGCGCGCTTATTTATTTAATTACTTTATACTTTGATGTTCTAATTACAATTCATTGTACCTACCAGTGTAATACCGATCACCAAACCAATCGCGCGTATTCACTCTCCTATCTCACCATTTACTTACCAGTTACTTTACCATTCTTTAGTGTTACTTAGATCGTGTTTATTCTTAGAATAAACCTCAGTGATTATAACCAGTGACTTTCTATTCACCATCCTTTATTCTAGATGTACGAACCGTACATTTAAATGGTCCTTCGAGCGTAAAAGGAACTAGTCGTGAGTGTTAAATCAGTGACATTTTCAAAACAAGTGTGTTATAAAAAGTGTAGTGCACGAGGATTTCACTGTTTTGCGACAAAAAGTTCCTGAGTTATACCAGCGCTGTGGACAGATTAAGTCCAGAGCGAGCTCTTGCCATTACCAGGCCGAGCTGTTTAACTGCCACCACCGAGCCTGACCAAGGATCGCAGTATCACCAAATCCGACACCAATCCAAGTAAGATCTTTCCATTTTTACTTTGCTTTACAACACCATCACCATGGAGGGTTTACTAGAAACGCAAAATCAACTTATGGCGGGGATGGACCAACTTCTGACAAACTTCAAGAAGGATGGCCACGACCGCAAAACACCAGATTATGTTAAGAGGAAGCTAGATACCTTAGATAGTTACTGGAATGAGTTTAACTCTAATCATAACCAGTTATGTAGCTTTGGAGACAACGAACATCCTTATTTTACGGGCAAGGAATATGAACGTACAAAGGAATTTTATAACCAGGCTAGACAATTCCTACAAAATTACCATGGGGAAAAAAGTAAGCCAACCACACCACTCTTAAAACCAGCTACACCATTGATGATTCCTCCAACAACAGACCCAACCTTCTACACTTCACCAAGTGTAGCACCACGAAAGCCTGAATCGAGCATCAGCAGACTAGATGACATGTTGCGCAAGCAGGTTAGCAACTTTAAAGCTTTCTCAAAAACGGTTGCTAATATTGACATCGACACGCTAGTTAATAAGTGGGAGTTTGAAGATGCTCTCAAGATGTTACAATCTAGGTGGGGAACTATCGACACCTTACACTGGGAAATCGACAGTGAACAGAAAGATGAAAGCAATACCAATTATGAGGCGTATGAAAGGGAGATTGCAAAATATGAAAAAACTTTTAACACCATAAAAAGAGCTATTAACACAAAGATGTGGTCGGTCTCGCATAGAGAAAAGTCCACACCAACAATGGAAATACCGACGTTTACTGGAAATTATCAACAGTGGATTTCATTTAAGGACTTATTCCAAGAGTCCATTCACAACAACCCGTCCTTGTCTAGCGCCCAAAAACTCCAATTTCTAAAAGGTAAATTGAAGGGAGAAGCTGAAAAGCTAATTCAACATTTAAACGTGAGCTCTGATAACTACCAAATATCATGGGACATCCTTAATAATCGCTATAACAATAAAAAATTAATATTCACTTCACATATTACCTCTCTTCTTAGTCTACCAGCTATGCAAGTCCAAACGGCTACACTTATGAAGAAGTTACATGACACCACCAACGAATGTCTACACGCCATACAAAAGATGGGAGTGGACACATCGACCTGGGATCCTATACTTGTACATTTACTGGCTCAAAAGCTCGACATCGATTCTCATAACGATTACGTCGAGTCATTGAAAAATCCAAGGGAGCTACCCAAACTTAAAGATTTTTTAAGATTTTTAGAAATAAAGTTTACATCGCTAGAAGCCTTTCGACGTAAACAAGAATCAACGAAACCTCAACACCATGAAGATTTTCGTTACAAGAAACCATATCACCAATTTTCTACCAATCACCCAGCCAATAAGTCATTCTCCAAACCATCTCCTCCACCATACAAAACCATGCACGTGGAAACTAAAAGATGCCCTCATTGCGTTGAAAATCACGCAATTTACACGTGCAAGTCTTTTCGCGAATCTAGACCGGACGTGAAGCGAAAAACAATTGCGAAAAATAATTTATGCGATAATTGCTTAATCGATCACCACGGAACGAAATGTTTGTCTAGCAAAACGTGTCGTCATTGCAACGCCAAACATAATTCATTAATTCATGAGTTATTTGCGTCATCATCGGAAAATGCAACAAACAACTTCACCAAACCAGCCAATGACCGGAACACGTGCCATGTGTCTCACGATAACGTGGCTGAAACTTTATTGGCTACAGCGAAAGTCCGAGTCCAGGCCGCTGATGGTAGCTACCATACCATGCGGGTACTCATAGATCAGGGTTCTCAAACATCGCTTATTACCGAAAATGCCTCTCAGAGGCTAGGGCTAACCAGACAACGTTGCAAAGGAGTAATCTTTGGCATTGGAACTAAAGAAAATAACTGCAAAGGTGTCATTAGAATCAAAATATCGTCATTACATAACGACTTCTCTACTCATACCGATGCATTTATCATGAAAAGCCTTATAAATAAACTACCAAACCAATCTTATAAAAAACCATCATGGAAACCATTGATCTAGCTGATCCCGAATTTTACGTTAGTAAGCAAATTGACATATTATTAGGAGCGGAAGTTTATTCATCCATAATAATGAGCGGTATCATAAAAATGGGCACACGCTATCCAGTTGCACAAGAAACCCAACTTGGGTGGATCCTAACTGGCAATGTCCAAACATTTCACTGTAATGTGGTCATAAACCAAACTGACGACTTACAGAAGTTTTGGGAAATAGAGGACATCGCGCAGACACCATCAGAGTTATCTGAAGCAGATGAATATTGCCTAAAATATTACCAGTCTACAACGGCAAGAGACCAAAGTGGAAGATATCATGTCAGAATACCATTTAAAAGCAACCATGACATACAATTAGGAACGTCTAAACCAATGGCTATTGCTCAGTTTCACCAGTTAGAAAAGAAATTTTCTAAAAATAACTCAATTGCGAAAGATTACATAACGTTTATTGACGAGTATCGTTCATTAGGTCACATGGTTCCGGCCAACAATAGTAATACGAAACCCGACTGTTATTTGCCGCATCATGGTGTACAGCGTTCTGAGTCTACAACCACTGCACTTAGAGTCGTTTTTAACGCGTCCGCCAAAACTTCTAATGGCCTTAGCTTAAATGATGTAATGGAAGTAGGTCCTAATCTACAACAGGATTTACAATCCCTAATTTTAAAGTGGCGGACATACCAATATGCCTTTGTCGCGGACATAGAAAAGATGTTCCGTCAAATTAGAGTTCAAGAATGTGACCAAAAATACCAGAAAATTATTTGGCGAGATTCTCCAGTACAACCACTTCAAGAATACCAACTTACCACGGTCACATACGGCACCAAATCAGCACCATTTTTGGCGATGATGACATTAAAACAGCTCGCTATCGATGAAGAATCGAAATATCGTCACACCAATGCAACCAAAGTGCTAGAAGAATCATTCTACATGGACGATTTGTTACACGGCAGCCATACCATAACGGAAGGGAAGATTTTAAAAGAGGATTTAATAAAGCTTTTAAAATCAGGAGGTTTTAACCTTCGCAAATGGAAATCTAACGCGGTCGAATTATTATCGGACCAAACCCACAGCAACCAAGACCACTTTGACTTTAAGCAATCTGAATCTACTAAAACATTGGGCCTTCGTTGGCAACCAAAAACTGACCTATTTATTATTGACTGTACAATTAAATTCGAAGACACCACTCCTACAAAAAGAAGCCTTCTTTCTGATATATCAAAAATATTTGACCCTTTAGGCTGGCTTTCACCGCTTACGATGAAATTAAAAAATTTATACCAAAACGTTTGGAAACTACAACTTCAATGGGATGAAAAATTACCACAGGAAATATGTGCCGAGTGGACAAAAATGAAGTTCGATCTACAAAATGTCGGCCACCTACAATTACCAAGGTGGTTAGGCATGAAAAAAGGTGATTCAATTGAGCTTCACGGATTCTGTGATGCTTCCACTAAAGCATACGCTTCCGTAATATACTGCAAGATCAACAAGGGAGAGTCTGCATCCGTCGTCTTAGTTGTGGGAAAGACGAGACTAGTACCAGCAAGTAAAACCATTACCTTGTCAAAATTAGAACTCTGCGGTGCTCACCTACTCTCTAAATTAATGCACAAAGTCCAGGAATGTTTTAAAGATTATAAAACCAAAACGTATGGTTGGATTGACTCTATGGTCGTTTTATGGCTTAATGGAGAACCGAGTCGTTGGAAACCGTTTGTAGCAAATCGTGTAAGGCAAACCATTGAAAACATTCCACCAAAGAGGTGGCAATATATAAAATCAGAAGAAAACCCGGCAGATTGCGCTAGTCGAGGTTTAAATGCATCTCAAACAAAACTACATACGTTATGGTGGCAGGGACCACATTGGCTACCTACGTATAGAGATGACATACATAAAAAAGACCAAAAATTCACCACAGATCAAGAAATAAAGAAGTGCAACCAAATAAACTTAACCAACGTAGCAACACGAGCGCCCGACGACAACATTGTACTGGATCTAATTACAAAACATAGTGCAATAATACACGTAGTACGCATTCTTGCTTGGATAATGCGGATACGTAATTCATCCAAACTAGCATATCTAACTAGTGAAGAACTGAAATATGCCAAACATATGATAATCAAAGCTGTCCAAAACCAAGAATTCACCAATGAAATTATCAAATTAAAAAATAATCGCCAACTCGACAAACAAAGTAAGATATATAATTTGAAACCATTTCTTGATAAAAATGGCTTACTTCGCGTCGGCGGCAGGCTGAAAAATGCTTGTCTCGATGAAAACATGAAACACCCAATTATTATTCCATCCCATCACCGATTAACAAATTTATTAATTATCCACGCCCACCATCAGACTCTTCACGGTGGTGCGAGATTAACTCAAGCGTTCCTAAGGCAGAATTACTGGATCATTAGCGGAAACCGTGAGACCAAAAAACAAATTCGCCTATGTGTTCTGTGCAGAAGAAACGAACCAAGAAAACTTCAACAATTAATGGGAGATCTACCAGAAGCAAGGAGTAACCCATCACGACCATTTCACCATACTGGCGTCGACTACACAGGTAGTATGCTTATAAAAACCAACAAAGGCCGGGGAGTCAAAACCACAAAAGGTTACGTAGCCGTATTTATATGTATGTCGACCAAAGCCGTACATTTAGAACTAGTCTCGGACCTCAGTACGCCTTCGTTTCTCGCTGCACTACGTAGAATGGCAGCTAGAAGAGGTACACCACGACATATGTACTCAGACAATGGCACCAACTTTGTAGGTGCAAGTAGAGTTCTAAACCACGAATTCGAAGAATTAAAATATATTTTCAATGACCAATTTAAGTCAGAAATCGCAGAGATGGGTATTGACTGGCATTTCAATGCGCCTGCCTGGCCTACAGCAGGTGGTTTGTGGGAGGCCGCAGTGAAGAGCCTTAAATTTCATTTAAAGCGAGTTGTTGGTGAGCAAAAACTCACATTTGAGGAATTATCCACCATTTTGTCTCAAATAGAAGCGTGTCTAAACTCACGTCCTCTATGTCCTTTGACAGAGGATCCGGAGGATATAAACTTTCTCACACCGTCACATTTCTTATCCAGCGGTCCAAATCTTACTATATTTGAGACCGAAAGAGATGAAAGGACAAGATGGCAGTTGACTCAAAAAATCGTCCAAGATGTCTGGAAACGTTGGCAGGCCGAATATTTGTCCCAATTGTCAGCTCGAAAGTGGCGAGAACCGAGAGAGAATATAAAAGTTAATGATGTAGTTATCATGCACGACAGCAATTTACCAGCTGGGAAATGGGCTTTGGGTAGAGTACTCGAACTCCACCCAGGCAAGGACGGTCATGTCCGAGTTGTGACTTTAAAAACCAAAAATGGCACGATGAAACGCCCTACCATAAAGCTTTCCATTCTACCAGTCTCACAAAACCAAGACGTGACGAAACCAATAAATAACAACAAACCAAAGACAACAATGAAAAACAAATCATTTGCTAGCTATCTGATGACCGCCCTAATGTTATTTTGTTTATTTACACCAGGACAAACTACCTATAGTTTATCACCACTTAATAACAACAATAGTATGTTTTACTTCGACCAAACGTCAACCATGTATTTAATCCGAGATGAATGGAAGATCATTGCATATTTAGACTTAAAACCATATTGGCAAGGTGCGAATTTGTGTAGCAAATATATAACACACCTTACTGACATATGCAACCATGCAAAAATTAAAGCACAGTGTGACGTAATCCTATTACAGTTACGTCACGGTTATGACGAGTACAATTACTACAATGGAATGTTACTCGGTCAGCAACTCCTTATACACACGACACATCGCCGCCGCCGCCGTGGGCTTATCAACGGTATTGGAAACGTTGCCCACAGTTTGTTTGGAATATTGGATGAAAGCTTTGCAGAACAATATTCTAAAGATATAACGTTAATACAAAGCAATGAAAAACATCTTGAGAGCTTATGGAGAAACCAGACATCAATCGTCGAAGCAGAATATAATTTGCTGAAAAGAGCAAAATCGTCGATTGATAAACAATATAAAATATTTAATCAGCACCTAAATAGCTTAGAAAAGGCAGCCTACGATTTACAATCTGAGATAAACGATGTAGTTACTACCAATGACTTTACTATGACTGCCCTAATTGCAAACAATATTATATCCGAATTAAGAAAGGTTCAAGACACATTACTGGATGCTATAACCAATATATACTATGGCAACTTTAATGTGCATCTATTAAAACCAGACCAATTGTTGCAAGAATTGCATTTGATAGCTGGGCGCATCCCCAAAGACTTGTCCTTACCATTAGAGGACATCTTCAACCAGTTACCCAAATTGTACCATATACTAAAGGTCAAGGCGAGGATTACCAAGGATTTTTTACTATTCGAGATTAAGATGCCACTTGTGAGCAGAGACCTATTCGACATCTACAAAATTATACCAATTCCACGGGAAACCGAAAACCATATGGTTACCCTTGTTCCGATCGCCAGTCATATAGCGATCAACCTACAAAAGGATTTGTACGTACCCATTAGTGATATTGCACTACAAGCATGTATCTCGTATGACAGCAATGTTTACTTATGCGTATTACAATCTCCACTCTTTCAATTTAAGGCAGACCAAAGCACGTGTTTGAAAGATCCAACGAGACAAACTTGTAAAATCACAACCATTCCATGTGAACATTCTTGGTCTCAGCTTCATAAGATAAATTCATACTTATATACCTGTTGTGGCGAATGTCCAGTAAGAATAATGTGTGATCAGCTGATTACAGCGGAGCGACTCCGCAAGGCTGGAGTCATTACGCTAGAAGACGGCTGCGTCATCAAGGGCGACTCTTTCACTATAACGTCCCATAGGCATTTCTTTAATAACATAAACATGCAACCAGACAATTTGACGCCAGCAATTCCACCTATCAATAATATTATTAACATAGCTATACCAAATAGTACCATTGAAATTGGATCATCCGGATTAGAAAGAGATCTTAAGGATATCGGAGATCAAATAAAAGAGATGAAATTAAAGGAAGGAGTAGCAGACATAATTTCGTACCACGACGTTCACCATTATGCTGCGATCTACGGGTGTATAGTGATTGCTGTGTCCGGCGCGCTGGGCTGGCTATGCCGGCGGCGGCGCGCGCGGGGTCGAGCGCTGCGCGCGCGCCTGTGCGGCGGCGCCGACGCCGTCTACAGTGAGCGGAGTGCTAGTGTGCAGTGCGTTAGTGTAAAAGAGTGCATACCTAGTGAACAGTGCAACAGTGCTAGTGATCATAAGGTTACAGTGCCTAGTGTTAGTGCGCGTATCGATAAGGCAACGGTGCCCAACTTTCGTAAACATTTTCAAGCGGTTGATTTAGAATAAGACATTATTGTTTCTTCACCTTGTAAACACCACTTCACCACATCCTGCACTTTCATTAAACTAGCTTAAATCGTAGTTATTATTTCACCATTTAATAAATATTGTTACTTTTATCTCGCCCGGGAGCATGTACGATCTATGACCGTACATTGAACTCCTAAGTCGCGTCAGCAATATTACACGGCGCGCTTATTTATTTAATTACTTTATACTTTGATGTTCTAATTACAATTCATTGTACCTACCAGTGTAATACCGATCACCAAACCAATCGCGCGTATTCACTCTCCTATCTCACCATTTACTTACCAGTTACTTTACCATTCTTTAGTGTTACTTAGATCGTGTTTATTCTTAGAATAAACCTCAGTGATTATAACCAGTGACTTTCTATTCACCATCCTTTATTCTAGATGTACGAACCGTACAGGGCTACTTTACCATCTTTGGCCCTCGACTCTTAGCTTGCCTTCATTGGCCGGCTAGGAGGGAACAGCGCAAGAGCGGAACCTTAGCTCCAAGGTGGAAGTGTAAAATGTCATAACGCCGGGGGTAACTGACGTTCACGCCCCGCAGTCTCACCTCTCTGCACCCTTAGCCGCCCGCGCCGGTGTTGCCTCCCCGGCATGCGCCACTTATGGGAAGCCCACCTCATGGCCTTAAATTACGGGCGGCAAGTCACCGCCTGCCATCTCACAATTTTGAGACTAGGTTGTAATGGCAGGCGTCCGATAGTCTCCCTTTATAAAATAGCCCTTATCCAGCCACCCAACATTCAACCCCATAGCCCATGACCTTAGTTTTCCATCGCACGACGTAGATCTGCACTCCAATAGTCTTTGCACATGGCGGGGACCATCACCGGGTGTATCATATTGTGCGCTCGGTAATGATATCCGCCATGTGCATCCCACACCATATTTAAGTTCTCTTAAAAGGGCCTCTACATCTTGGCTTACGGCCCGTTGCACGCCTCTCAAAGGACCGGGACTCTGTAGTCCCATGAATTTCGAAAGAGATACAATAATAATGTCCCGATAGTTGTTACAATCAACGGTTTAATAGCGAAGAGCCTCGACCAACACCTCAAGAGACTCTCGCTAGGCAGCTGGATTGGGAGTCAGATACAGAAGGCGGTACTCCTCGACACGGCACGCATCGTGAGGAGATTCCTCTCTCTGGGACCCTGATCGCCGGTAGCATGGAACTTACTCCCGCTGCAGGCGTAGCGCTGTTTTTTATGTTTTTAAATGTTAATTTCATACTTTTATATGTAATATGTTCATATTTAAAAATGTAAAAACATAAGAAAAATAATAATAAATAAAGGGAATAATAATAATATTATAAACAGGTAAACTTTGATTGTTTGTATATTTGTTTATTTGCAGCGAATAAGGCTCCGAAACTACTGGACCGATTTCAAAAATTATTTCACCGTTATATTCCTTATTGGACCTGGATGAACATAGGCTATAAGAATTTCCCGATATTCCCACGGGAAGGCGGCCAACGGGAATTCTATATTTTATACGAAAACCGCTATACATATGAAGCTGAAATCGGGCATATATGTTCATTGGGGACAGCGAGGGAAGACTAAAAACGGATTTTCCGAATTCCCACGGGAAGGGGACAAACGGGAATTCATAATTTTTACGAAAACCGCTATACATATGAAGCTGAAATCGAGCATATATGTTCATTGGGGACAGCGAGGAAGCACTAAGAATGGATTTCCCGAAATTCCCATGGGAAGGGGACCAACGAGAATTAATTTTTTTTTTACGAAAGCGGCTACACATATGAATCTAAAGTTAGGCATATATGTTCATTTGGGACCCCGAGGAAGCACTGGGAACGGATTTTCCAAAATTCCCACGGGAAGGGGACAAACGGGAATTATTATTTTTTACGACAACCGCGATACATATGAATTTGAAATCAGACCTGTGCGTTGATTAGGGACTGCGAGGGAGCGCTAAGAACAGATTTCCCGAAATTCCCACGGGAAGGGGACAAACGGGAACTCAAAATTTTCACGAACACCGCTATTTTTATGAAGCAGAAATCGGATTAGGGACTATGAGGAAGCACTAAGATCGGAGTACCCGAAATTTCCACGGGAAGGGGACCAACGGGATTTTTTTTAGCAAAACGGCTACACACATGAATCTGAAGTTGGGCATATATGTTCATTAGGGACCCCAAGGAAGCACTAGGAACGGATTTCCCGGAATTCATTTTTTTTTACGACAACCGCGATGTACCGAAGCCAAGCGAGGGCGGGCCACTAGTGTAAGATAAAAGGATTTATCCGGAAAATTACGATCTTGAGACACTAACCTCTCTGTCGGGCGCGTGCAGCTGCGCGGGGAGCGAGCGCGCTCGCTGCAGCGCGGGCGCGGCCGGCGCGCGCAGGTCGGGGCACGACGCGGACACGTACGCGGTGCGGGGCGCGGGCGGCGCGTGCGACACCAGCAGCAGCCGGTGCTTCGAGTCCGGCTCCACGGTCAGGTCCTCCATGGTTATGGAGTGTAGCGACACCTGGGGAAAGCACATAAGATACATAACCTGTGAAAGCCTCGTGCAGTGTAAGCGACACGGCTCGGTCCGCTCGGCCGCACCTGCAGCTGCGTGGCGCCGGCGCGGGCGGCGCGGTGCCGCAGCCGGAACTGCGCGAAGCACAGCGCCACCAGGCGGCGCTCGCCCTCGCCCAGGTCCGCGATCAGCTCCACCGTCAGAGAACACACCTCGAAGCGGACTGCGGGGCGGAGATATACAAGAACAGTGAAAACAACCAAACTCAATACGCTACAATTTCGCATGCAGATGGCGTATAACAAAATATTAAAAGAAACATAGAATAAGTTCTTAGGGCATCTAGATAAACTACAGTCAAAATTAGAATACCTATCAACAAGCGTAAAGTAGAGCGCAAAAAAACACATTATAATTTTATTGTCAAAGAGGTCATTCCCGAAATCCTTCTCGCCCCAAAAACGCCAAGTTAGGCATCGTAAATAGATTACCGGTGAGCGGCATGTGCGGCGCGGCGGGCGGCGGCGGCGGCACGCGCGGCGGCGGCACGGCCAGCACGGCGGCACGCAGCGCGGGGTCCAGCGCCAGCGTCGGCACCGCCACCACGCCCGGCGCCGGCTGCTCCGCGCTCTGTCACGTGTGCACAAAGTAGCGTGACAACAATAGTAAGCAAAACTTTTTGGTCTATTTTATTTAATGTAAACTTTGAGTAGTTTAGATAAATATAAGCATTCGAAGTTGGTTCCACTAGTGTTACTTTAAAGAAAATGTTTCACTAAACAATTTCTTTGAATGATAATTACTAGTTATTCTTAAAAAGACAGCTAATGTGCATTTAGGCTCAGAATCAGTATATACATACCTGCGGCTGGGGCGGCGCGGCGGACGGCGCAGCGGGCGGCGCGCGCGTGACGACCGCCTGCGCCGTGGTGAGCAGCTGCTCGTACTGCGCGCGCCGCGCCGACACGCACAGCGGACCCACTACGTTGCCGCGGATGCTTAGCTGGGGGGAGGGAAATTGAGTACTATTTTATCAACATTTTATCGTGAAAGTAAGAAGTGCGTACACATTAAATTTACTCGTAAATTGAATATAATTCAATCCGCATACCACATTGATGGGAATATGTTGATGGAAGTGGATACAGTGAGGGACCTGGGAGTGACAGTGGACACGAAACTAACATTTATACCACATATTGATAACATCTTTAATAGGGCGTCACGTATGTTGGGGTTTATTATAAGAAGCAGCAAAGATTTTCGCCTGCCTGACACAAAGGTATTACTTTACAATAGCCTTGTGCGTAGCATCATGGAGTATTGCAGTGTGGTATGGCGACCGCACTATGCCTGTCATTCCTTAAAACTAGAGCGCATTCAAAGAAGATTTTTATACCACCTTGCATACTCTACAGGAGTGGCTAAAAGATTTGTTGCATATCGTGATAGGCTCGAATACTTCAGGATTCCATGTCTCGTTGAACGCAGGGAGCTTATGGATATTGTGTTCCTATATAGGTTGTTCCGTAATGTCATGGACTCCCCGCAGTTATTGGGTAAATTTAGATTGAATGCCCCTGCACGATACCCACGAGCTGTCATCACTCCCCTTGTTGTACCAATGCGTAGGACGGTACTCGGTCAGAACTCCCCCATCCCTCGTATTTCTAGGGTATATAATCGGTGGCACCACTGTGTTGATTTGCACGCTGATTCAATAGTTAATTTTCGTAGATCTCTATGTGAGGCCATGGGAATGTCTTGCGGCCTATTTCAATACTAGATATCACAAAGAATCTCGGGTTTTTTTTTTTATCTTTATCTTTTTTAAATATTTTTTTTTCTTTTTCTTAATTTTAAATCTTGTATGACAACATTCATACAATTTAATCTGAATTATACAAAAGTTCTCTTTAGATCGTTTATTGAAGTTGGCTGTTGAGTCTTGAGTGTTGCTGGTCTTGGTTAGTATTGTTTCGTGTTTTAACTGCATTCATTATAAGACTAAATTAATATTATGGTTCAAAATTGTGCATGCTGTGTTTGTCTATAAATAATTCTACAATTAGTTTTAAATTTTATGTCACTAGTTAATAAGTAAGAACATTGTAGTGATTGTTGACAAACCCATAATAAATAAATAAATAAATAAACTTGAATGTAAAATCGGCCCTAACTTTGTAATTCTCGCTCGCTTTATAATTTTAGACGTGTGCGAAATTACGAAACACAGTGAAACAAACGTTGTTGTCACAGGCACAGATATGAGAATACTCACAGGAAATATAAGTGTGTTGTAGCGGAGCCATCTATCGGATGCAGGAGAGAACCACAATCGAATGCGAAATCCTAGAACGCGATATCGAAGTTTCTCACAATGATTGGAATATATACATGGGCCACACAACAACAAGTGGCCCGGTGGGGCCGGAAGCGCTTCCCTTTTCACCAACCCCACAGTGTTTATTTATTTCCAAACATATACTGCACTATGTCGAGATTCTAAGGGATAAAGTTAATGCTGTCTCCCTACCTTAATTAAGTTTTAGAGAAAGACGAACTTTATTCTTCAGATAGGTTATCTGACCACAGGATAATTTGAGTTTCAAAGTTAAGCCGAATATGCTTCTTATATAATTTACCATTTTCTTATGAATATAGTTAAATTTTGACGACAAAATTACATGTGCCATTTTCCATAGAATCTAGGAATAGAGGCAGTGACTCACATGTCTGCTCTCCTCGTCCAGGTTACAGTAGTCCACAGTGAGCTGCAGCGCCGTGTTGTGCAGCACGGGCTCGCCGGCAGACACGTCGTAAATGTGCTCCATACTCTCCGCCGTTAGAGCTACTGACTTCAGTTTCTCGGTCACGTCCAACTGAAAGAAATGGCGACTGTCTATTAATATTTTACATAAGAACATTTATTGAAATCACATTTAATATTCATAAAATTTTTATCACTTTGTGGAAAACTTTTCGAAAATCAGCATTAACACAATCAAAGGGATGCGACAGAAGCATCCTAAAATCATGATTTGTAAACAATAACGTTTTAAAATTCAATCATCCACGGCCATTAAACAGCGTCAGTCATAACATATGACATACATTTGAAGTACTTAAGCATGTACCTACATTAAAGAAAAAACCTAAAGAAACACACAATTAAACAAGTATTAACGCAGCAACTCACAGTAACCAGCGAGATATCCGTGACGCGTATATGGTAGGACGCGTGCGCGGGGGTGGGGGCGGGCGGCGAGGGCGCGGGCGGCGTGCCGGGTGGTGCGGCGGGCGGCGCCGTGGTCAGCACCATGCGGCCCAGGCGCGCCACCAGCACCTGTCCGCTGAGCGCCGCGCGCGGCACCACCACCACCGGGGACTCCAACTCCACGCTCACACTAGCGAAGAGTGTACGACTATTACCACTCATTTACTGATTATCCATATAAAAAACGTGTTCCTAGTCGTTCTACAAATAAAAACATTTGCTTTTAAAAAAAACCGACTGCGTTATGATTTCAGTCATGAAGAATCTAATGATACTTATCAAACTTACATGTAACAAGTCGTCTAGGCTCTAGAAGTCTATCTAGAGCGTGCCAAAGAAATATATGTAAGTGTCCAGTTAATTTTGTTTACCATGTAACTTAGTACCAATACAGATTTTAAAGAGAGAGCACGTCTAATTATTTCGCGCTAGTCCATCATTCGAAAGTGAACCTTAACATCCTAAACATAATGGTCCTTCGAGCCGGATCGATTGAATAGGACGGCCGGCAGACTCGAGTACTCAATACAATGGGGCCCGCATTCCTTAGATAACGCGAGGTCTTGTGTACATCTTAGAAGCAGTTTTATGTGACTTTATAATTATTTATGTGAATATTAACTTTAAAATTGACTTTTCAAGTGAATAAACTACAGTGTTTTCGTTATAAAAATGACGACCCCGAACGCAGAACAAAGTGGACTTATAACTCAACTTGAAGATTTGGCTAATATGTTACAAAAGGCCCAAATAAACATGAAAAAGTGCCCTAAAACACGGCTAACAGAAGGTTACGTGAAGACACGATTACACACTATTAATGAATATTGGGAAAGTTTCAAACAAACACATAACAAACTCCTTATGTGTACACCACGAGAACAAAGGGGAATTTTGCCGTATTTTTTGAATGAGGAATTTTTTTCGTTCGAGGATTTGTACATCTGTTTACAAGGTGATCTAAATGACCTTTTATCAAATATAAAGGCACACAGAATAAGTAAAGATGTTTCGAATACGTCAACTTCCTCAAACGATGGCCAACTTTCTCTAGCCAGACTTCCTCGCATACAACTTCCCACTTTTACTGGTCGATATGAAGATTTTCCCACATATGAAGATTTATTCAATGCGCTGGTCCACAACACGTCCCTTAGCAACGTGCAAAAATTACATTATTTGAAAACAAGCGTTGCTGGAGAAGCTGAGATGTTATTAAGGCACATTCAAATTACAGACAGTAATTACGCACAGGCATGGGAACTACTCAAAGGTCGTTTCGGAAATACAAAGATGATAGTAAACTCGCTCCTTAAAAGATTATTTAATCAGCGAAAAATACTCAACCAGTCACCTCATCAAATTAAAGCGATTCTCGACACTACAACAGAATGTATTTATAGCTTGAGAAATTTGAAAATAAACACCGACTCTTGGGATCCAGTAATTGTATTTCTGGTATCACAGAAATTGGATACAGAGACGTTAAAAGACTGGGAAGAGCATGCTCATAAGGATAAAAGTGATCAGATGTCTACATGGGAAGAAATGAAAAAGTTTCTAGAATCCAAGTTTCGCACTCTTGAACTTGTGGCGCCAACTTCGACGTCATTTAAGGAAAGGCAGGTTCAGAAATCATTCCACTCCACAGCCACAGATAAAGAAGACAATATTGTGAAATCTTCACACGCAAGTAGGTACTCTGAACCAACTTGCGTCTATTGCAATGAGAATCACTTTATTTATAATTGCAAGGAATTCGCAAAACAATCTGTGGAGCAAAGAAAAGACTTTGTAAAGAATAATCGCCTGTGTTACAACTGCCTAATACCAAATCACAATGTTTACACATGTAGACAAAGATCGTCGTGTCGAGTCTGCAGCAGAAGACACCACTCTCTCTTACATGAAATAAGACAACGTACTCAAGAGAATGATACACAACCACAACCAGAACAGAAAATCATAACAGCACACTTCTCAAAAGAACAACCTGGTCAAGATGTATTGTTAGCGACAGCACAAGTAGAAGTTACATCGATAAATGGAAATACACACATACTTCGTGCTTTGATTGACCAAGATTCAGAGGCTACATTCGTGTCCGCAAGAGCAGTTGAGCTATTGGGACTGAAGAGAACAAGAATCAACGGCGTAGTCTCTGGAGTGGGAGAAGAAACACAGATATCCATAAAACACACAGTTGACATGTCAGTTACATCGCGATATAATAGACAGGAAGTTATACGAGTTCAAGCCTACGTTTTGAAAACAATATCTACAAGTTTACCATCAAAGCACATCAAGATTAACTGGCCAGGGTTAGAAACATTGGATTTGGCTGACCCCACCTATTGCACACCGGGTAAAGTTGATATTTTGCTTGGTGCTGACGTTTTTTGTAGAATCATAGAAGAGGGTTTGCTGAAAATTCCTGATGGTATAGTGGCCCAGAAGACTAAATTGGGATGGATACTGTCGGGTCAGAGAACAGACAAAGCATTTAATAACAAACACAGAGTAATCACACTACATATCACACGGATGGTTGAGAAAGACAATGATATGTTAAGAAAGTTCTGGGAAATAGAAACAGAGACGTACAAGAAGAAGAATCACATGACAAGGGAAGAAGAGAAATGTGAAGATATTTACAAAACTACAACTAAGAGAGACGACAACGGAAGATATATAGTACACTTCCCGTTAAAACAAAGTATTGAAGAAACAGTTAAAATGTGTGGTGATACAAAGCAGCAAGCTGTAAAAAGATTTTACTATTTAGAAAATAAATTTGGAAGAGATGATAAATTTAAAGAGGAATATACGAAGGTCATTAAAGATTACATAGAGATGGGTCATATGAAAAGATCAACATCACCCGATAACCGAAATACAGTCTATTTACCACACCACGCGGTAATACGTGACGACAAAGATACCAGCAAGGTCCGAGTAGTATACGATGCATCTGCAAGAGGTTCTAATGGACACTCGTTAAACGATACAATGATGATTGGACCTGTGATACAACCTGATCTTCGTAGTCTTGTGGTGAAATGGCGTACACACAAAATATGTGTTGTTGGTGACATTGTTAAAATGTATAGAATGATCAAAATGACAAGGAACCACACAAATTTGCAACGCATTGTTTGGCGTGATAATCCTAATATTGATCTTGAAATATACAATCTGGAGACTGTTACATTCGGTACAGCAGCAGCGCCCTACCTCGCTGTAAGAACGTTAAGTCAATTAGCAGATGATGAAGCACATGAATATCCAGATGCTGCACATGTAATAAAAAGCTCATTTTATGTAGATGATTTGATGACGGGAAATGATAATATAGAAGAAACAAAGAAAATGTGTAAAGATATTAAGTCTGTACTAAAGAAAGGTGGATTTACAATGCAGAAATGGTCGAGCAACTCTGAGGAAGTATTAGAATATTTGAAGGGAGAAAGAAAGGATACAATAGAAATAAAGTTAGACAAGGTCATAAGGATTCTGGGCCTATCATGGGATAGAAAAGATGACACCTTCAAAATTACAGTAAACTTACCTGAGATAAAATACCCAATCACGAAGAGATCCGTTCTCTCTGATGTTGCACGTCTATTCGATCCATTTGGTTGGCTGGCTCCGGTGGTTATCATAGCAAAGATCTTTATACAAAAACTATGGAGCAGCGGCTTAGATTGGGATGATGAACTGCCCATAGAATTGAGAGACGAGTGGACGTACTATAGGCATGGGTTGACACATTTGCAAACCATTCAAATACCACGATGGTTAAAAATTACGCAAAACAACAAAAAAATCATGCAGCTACATGGTTTTGCAGATGCCTCCACTCAAGCATATGCTGCTGTGACTTACCTCAGAATTGTCGATGACGATGAAGTGTACGTAGCAATGATTGCATCTCGTACAAAGGTCGCACCATTGAAGCAGTTGTCAGTACCTAAATTAGAGCTTTGCGCTGCGGTACTATTGTCGGAGTTAATAAACGACCTTTCAGAGCATCTACACATATCCAAAATGGAAACATTTGCATGGACAGATTCGATGGTTGTACTGTCATGGCTACAATCTCCATCTAGTCGCTGGAAACCATTCGTCGCAAATAGAGTAGCAGAGGTTACACGAATTTTAAACAGTGACAATTGGAGACATGTCCAATCTGCCGACAACCCCGCAGATATAGCAACGAGAGGCATTCAAGCATGTGATTTAGCTACTAAAGAGATTTGGTGGACTGGACCAAACTGGTTAAGGCAAGCAAAATTTGAGTTAGAGAAATGTGATGTTCCACAGACTGAACATGAAATGAAGAGTTCATATCACACCATTATAGAAGACACACCAATATGGGAGAGATTTTCAAATATGACAAGAATGAAAAGAGTATTAGCCTACTGCAAAAGATTTATAAAATGTGTAAGGAAAGATTATAGAGAAAGATACATAACATCGGAAGAAATAGAAAGTGTTCTAGTAGATTGCATACGGTACTATCAATTTATATCTTATCGAATGGAAGTTGAAGAACTGAAAAAGAATGGAAAAATAAATAAAGGAAGTACATTAATCACATTATCTCCTTACCTGGATGACAAAGAGATAATTAGAGTAGGAGGCCGATTACAGAATGCCGAAATAGCTGAAACAACTAAACATCCTATCGTTATACCACGAGATCAACATGTAACCAAATTGATAATTAATGAAGCCCACATAAGAACTCTTCATGGTGGCATTCAAGCGATGATGGCTTACATTCGAACAAAGTATTGGGTTATAGGACTGAAGTCAGCTGTTAGAAAATGCATTCGTCAATGTAAAACATGTGTGACCAATAAGGCGGCCACTCGGCAACAGTTCATGGGTCAACTACCTGCAGTCAGAGTTAATCCACATAGAGCATTTATTAACAGTGGAGTTGATTATGCTGGGCCTGTTTTCATCAGGACCCACAAAGGGCGTGGTCATCATGCCACCAAAGGATATATTTGCCTGTTTATATGTATGAGTACACGTGCAATTCACTTAGAGGCAGTAACTGATTTAACTTCACAGGCATTTATAGCAGCGTTTCGCAGATTTGTGGCGCGAAGAGGCCGCTGCTTACATTTATGGAGTGACAATGGCACCAACTTTGTTGGGGCCTCTAAGGAACTGAAAGAACTATTCGATGTAGGAAAGAATACCTTACCCAGAGAAATAGCAGAGGTTTTAGCAAATGATGGCACTACCTGGCATTTTATACCGCCAAGAATGCCGACATGTGGAGGTTTATGGGAAGCTGGGGTTCAATCAGCTAAACGACATCTTTCGAGAGTAAATAAAGATACGAAGCTAACTTATGAAGAGATGTCTACCCTTCTCGCCCAAATTGAGGCATGTCTAAACTCTCGTCCCCTCTGTCAGATAGACAACACTACAGATACTCCATTGACGCCAGGACATTTTCTGGTAGGTGAGGCCCTTATAAGTGTACCTGATTTGAACTACGAAAATAAGAAAATTAGTCCCCTAACTAGATGGCAATTGATTCAAACCATGACTCAGGATTTCTGGCGCAGATGGAAAACAGAATATCTACATACCTTGCAACAAAGGTATAAGTGGCAAGTGCCTGTACCATCGCCTGCTGTCGGAGATATGGTAATTATAAAGGAGGAGGATATGCCTCCGACAAAATGGTTACTAGGAAGAATCAAGTTACTTCATCCTGGAGTTGATAACCTGGTCAGAGTAGTGACAGTGCAGTGTAAGGGTAATCATGAATTAAAAAGACCTCTTTCAAAGTTAATTATTCTCCCAAAGCTGACAGAAAATGATTGAGTTATGGTGGGCGGTTGATTATATTTATAATGTAATAATTATGTGCATGAGTGAAGTGAAGTGATTAAGTTAAAGAAAGCCTAATTTTGATAGTGTTCAAAATATGTATCCTATTATACAGTCCATTTATTCGTAGGAAATATGTATGTAATTTGTTAAAAAACTATTGTTTTTGGTGGGCGGTATGTCCAGTTAATTTTGTTTACCATGTAACTTAGTACCAATACAGATTTTAAAGAGAGAGCACGTCTAATTATTTCGCGCTAGTCCATCATTCGAAAGTGAACCTTAACATCCTAAACAGTAAGTAAATACATACAAAAGTGGTGCTATTGCATTATGCTGTGGATTTTTGTAAATAAAATAAATAAAAATTGTTGTAAGTTAATCCTGCACAAGCTTTGCGCTATAATAACTCTACCGATTTTAACGAAATATAATAACATTGTTAGGGATACAAACAAAGAAACAATCATACATTCGTCTAGATAGAAAAATTTGTAGTATAAAGTCGCGGGCAACAATAAAAAGCTATTTAGGCAAATAGTAAGCTGAAACCTGAGCACGATGGTGGTGGGTCTGTCGTCGGCGGAGGCGCCCAGGCTGACGGTGCGGCGCCGCGGGGACACGCCCTCCGGCGTGTGCGTGTGCACGTACATCGACTCGCCTCTGCGCACAAACAACGCAATCAACCCGGGCTAAGCACTGACCTAGGACGATGGTACCGTCATATTGCGATCATGAAAGAACTGACAGAGTTGGCACCGTAAATGTAGCAGTTTTTTTGCGTCAACACGGAACGCTATATGATAACAGCACTATTCTAGGAGATCATAGATACACAAAAGTGATACTTAAAACAATAATAAACAGGCACCCCGGCTCGATTACGTCACACATTCCGGCGAGGTGCAAATACACAGGGTATGCAATGTGGATAAATCACAAAGTACATACCTCGGAGCGACCAGCCCCAGCGCCATGTCGGCCGCGGCCGCGCGGATGGAACGCGCCAGGTTGGAGAGGTACTGCGTGAACTCCGACAGACACGAGCGCAGCTCCCGCAGCAGCGCGCTCGAGTGCGTGGCCCACACGCTCGCCACGCGCACGCACACCGACACCGACACGTCTGCGCGCGGCCCGGCACGTCACACGATGTACTCGTTAGAGGCTTTTACATTTTAGGTTTCAACACAAAATGGACTCTTAATGTCCGACTCAATAGGCAGTTGGTGTTAGAAAGAGACATGAAATAAATGTGTTTTCATAAGTGTTTCATTGTGATATGCTATGTAGTAAAACCTCTTTAACTTTTGACGCACATTTTGCTATGTCAAATCTTAACGCTTTACTATTTAAAATTAAAAAATTGAAATATGCTTAATTAAGGTATATAAAAATGTATGACCTTTGTCATCATATCATGTGAACCATTCAACATGTGAGTAAAGAATATTACCTTAGATATTTAAATGATGTTTATGTCTTATTTAGGTATGTAAAAGACCTTCGTCACTATCCATCATGTTCAAGACGCCAAAGGATATGATGTCCCTACATAATCATACCTGTGTCATCCCCTTTCTCCCTTACAGTCCGCGCTAGCGTGAACTGTAACGCGCGGTCTGTGTCGTGAGAGGCGTGCGGCGCGGAGGGCGGCGCGGAGGGCGGCGCGGAGGGCGGCGCGGAGGGCGGCGCGGAGGGCGGCGCGGAGGGCGGCGCGGAGGGCGGCGCGGGCGGCGCGCGGCCCGCCGACAGCACGCGCGTGTGCCGGCCCGCGCCCTCGCACAGCGACACCACGTGCACGCCGCCCAGCGACCCGCCCGCCTCGATGCAGCCGCCGTCTGGCCACACACGTTTACAATCATAAGCTATGTCTACACTGTGACGTTTTTCTTTAATCATAGATCTTATTCCTCTATGCTTTCATTAAGCGTACGTGAAGCGCGCCCCTGACGCATGCGTTATTGACAGGTGAAATCACCGCAGCGCTGCCACACGGCACGTGCGTGTAGAGTGCGTACCGAGCGTGGCCTGGATCCGCGCCTCGCACACGCTGGCGGTGGCGATCTTGCGCGCCACGGCGGCTCCGTCCTGCACGGCCGCACGCAGCAGCAGCACCCCCAGCCGGTGGAAGTCGAACGTGATCTCCGTGCGCACCCCTTTCTGGAAAAGTTATGGCATGTTAAAAAAGATAAACAAATCGTCATTATTGTAGATAGCAATGCGATAACGGAAATCGTGAAAGGGCGACTGCGTGGTGCAAGTGGGAAAGTGTCCTCCCACGCCCCGCACTCGCTCCGCACACTTGTACATGCATTACTACTTCTCTGATCTTACGTACAGTCAAGTTACGTACTCAGCCTGCCGATTGCAGCGCCACCTAGCGGGATTTTGTCTTCCAGACGAACCGTAACAGATTCTTTTTATATAAGTGATGACTAAATAGATATTAGGTGAACACATGAAATAGCAATAAAATAAAGTTCGTAGAGTTACCTTCCCCTCTTCCTCTGCAGGCGGCGGTGTGGGCGCACTGGGGGGCGGCGGGGCGGGGGGCTTCTTCGACCCCATCACGCGCTGGTAGAAGCCAATTAGCTCCACTATAGTCTCTTGATTGGCTGTAAAGAAACATTTGGGTAAGTATAAGAAAGGTAGGAAAATTTTAAGAAATTCTCACAACGCTCAGTCTACAAATAAATAAGGTAAACATGTCTATCCATACCATCCATCCAACTGTTTGTCTATCCATATAATACATAGTACTAAAAGACATTTTCTCAGAAAATATGTAATGAGGCTATTGTACTCTTCATTTAATTTGAATTACTCACGTAGACGTTTTACATCAAAATATTATATCATCTATGTTGGCAGTTTTCATGACCTATGTCTTTGCTAAAAATGCAAAATGGTGACTGGCCTTTTTTACAGTAAAACATTAACGTGGATTTTAAAGGAAACAATTTCATAATTTTTGAAGCTTTTAATGTTGTTTCTCTTTACAGGTTGGTGATTAACAAATTACTTAGTACATAAGTGTATAAATCTTTGATAAAAATAACTTGTGTAAAATGGTTGTAAAATTCATAAAATAAATTTCTCTTTACAGAGTAACAACTAAACTTTTTGTTTCAATAAATTACATTATTATAAATATATCAATGTTAACGATTATATGCATTTTTATCTTTATTGAACGTTAACCAAAGTGTAATAATATTTGAAATACACATAAGTGGGATAAACGAAGAGCTCACCCGTAATATCCAAATTATTAAATAGTATATTAGCAATCCGGAGGTCTTCTCCATCGGCGTCGCCCTTGACGATGCACAGCTCGACCGCGATGAGCGCCTCCGAGTCCAGCGCGCCGGGCGCCGCCCAGTCCGCGCCGCCGGGCCAGGCGGGCGCCGCCAGCGCGGGCGCCGCCCACTCCGCGCCGCCCCAGCCCGAGCCGAACCCGGACAGGTTCCAGCTGGGCGCGGGCGAGGCGCGCTCCGTGCCCTCGGTGGAAACTGGGGGGAGGTTGACGTGTTAGTATCGGAAGTATTGTTGGTTATAGTGGTGTTATTATTAACATTACACAGTTTGAAACAGCGGGGGACGTGGCGACGTCGCAGAGGGGGACACGGGGCGCACTCACAGCTGTGGTCGGGCGCGAGCTCGCGCAGCGCGTGCGACAGCAGCAGCGGGTGCGCCAGCGAGGCGGCGCCGCCGGGGGACGCGGGGGACGTGGGCGACGTCGGCTCCGAGCCCAGGATGCTGCCCGACGCCGTGTCCATTCTGAAAGCAAACGGTTCCAGAATTACCACTCGACACACAGCACCAAATGTAAAGACACATGGCAATAAATAAAAAGTACCTAAAATTTACATAGCTCGAAAAACTCGAAAAGCTCGAGGTTGCTGGGGGAGGCCTATGTTCAGTAGTAGACTTCTCATGGCTGATAATGATGATGATGACATCATAAGCCAATTGTTTGAATAGCTTCTTATTGCACGGTTTGTGACATTCTCATGATAGAGGCACTGACCCGACATGGCGATGGCTGGCCACCAGCAGCTCGAAGTCGGGCCCGTAGTTCTGCAGCGCGTCCACCAGCAGCAGCGAGTGCACGGACAGTGACACGCCCACGTCGCGGGCACGCGCGCCCAGCGCCAGCCGCACGCCCGACACCTGCACCTCCAGGATGCTGCGGCCGAGGGACTGCACCTGGGGGGGACACGGCTATAGTCTGCACGGACAGCGACACGCCCACGTCAACCTCGGAAAGCATGTAAAACTGTTCGTCCTGCGCTGTCCTATCGGATAACTTTCAATTAGTTAGATTCGTTAAGATCGGCCGTCATGATCGAAATACGGTCGGAAGACATAATGTGACAACAAGGCCGCCGCTATATTGTCGACACCTAGGAAAGCTTGAGCTACAGGTACCTCTAGCGACAGGGTGTCGATGGCGAACTGCAGCTGCAGCAGCGTGGCGCCCCGCGCGCCCTCGTCCGCGCCCGCGCCCGCCTCGTCCGCCTCCGAGCCGCGCCGCGACCGCGAAGCGCCCGCCGCCGCCGCCGCGCCGCTGCACGACACACGACAATGTCATCAAAATCAAAAAGAAATAATCAAAGCCGAAATAGAAACTTCAAATAGATTGGAAGCACACTGACCTGAGGTGGGGGACACACTGACCTGAGATCGGAAGCACACTGACCTGAGGTGGGGGAACACACTGACCTGGGATCGGAAGCACACTGACCTAAGGTGGGGGCATACTGACCTGAGGTCGGAAGCACACTGACCTGAGGTGGGGGACACACTGACCTGAGATCGGAAGCACACTGACCTGAGGTGGGGGAACACACTGACCTGGGATCAGAAGCACACTGACCTAAGGTGGGGGCATACTGACCTGAGGTCGGAAGCACACTGACCTGAGGTGGGGGACACACTGACCTGAGATCGGAAGCACAGTGACCTGAGGCGGCGGAAACACTGACCTGAGATCGGAAGCATACTGACCTGAGGTGGGGGAACACACTGACCTGAGATCGGAAGCAAACTGACCTAAGATGGGGGACATGCTGATCTGAGATCGGAAGCACACTGACCCAAGGTGGGGGACATACTGACCTGAGGTCGGAAGCACACTGACCTAAGGTGGAGGACACACTGACCTGAGGTCGGAAGCACACTGACCTAAGGTGGAGGACACACTGACCTGAGGTCGGAAGCACACTGACCTAAGGTGGGGGGACACACTGACCTAAGGTGGAGGACACACTGACCTGAGGTCGGGGCACACTGACCCGAGCTCGGGGAACACACTGACCTGAAGTCGGGCAGCGCGCGCAGCACGGCCCGCAGCGCCTGCAGCTTGGCCTCGCTGACGTGCGCCACCAGCGCGGGCAGTGAGCCGCACAACGTCTGCACGGGGAACTGCGGGTCCAGCGTCGCCACCACGCGCCGCTCCGCCTGCACACAGGGGGAGGATTACCGCATGGAGTGGTGTTTTACAGACAAGTTTGCATCATCATTTGCTTATCCCATTACACAGGGTGCTTTTTTGGTTGCCACCGTTTAGAAATGGTACGTATTACGTACGTACTCTATTACATGGAATTACAGTTAGTTTATGCAAAAAATAGACGGAAACGTTAACGACGAAAAAACACCCTGTATATTTCGAAACCTGTTTCGGCAACGATTTGGCGTTTCATTTACGGCCCGCTGTCTGCCTGACGCAAACCCTCCTCTTGTACAGCTAAGTGGTTATTATTTTAGTGTATTAAAATCTGTACATGTAATAAATTCAGTAGTATAGAGACACGCGACTGGGATCAAACTTACGCCTTGTGACTGAAATAGGTACATACGTTGTAACCATTGTGCTATCACCTATAGACAAATTTACCTGGCAGAAATATAATAAAAGCTCAGCCTAAAATAACCATAATATACATATATAACATAATTATAATCACGCCTTTATCCCTTACGGGGTAGGCAGAGCACCAAGGGCCGATAGAACCACATGGTGCCACTTCTTTTTTTATTTTATTTTTTATACCCGGGAAGAGAAGCACCTGTAGATATTCAACCATAATACAGGGTGTTTCTTCGTTGCCACCATTAACGAAGGGTAAAAAATGCTGGGAAACGATGTAAATTTTTTTGATAAAAAAATTTTAATTACTTAATCGGGCGAAATTTGTAGTGTCCAGTGTTTATGCTAGTTTTTTCATAGACAGATGTTAATTATTTCTCGTGAAAAAATCTTGCTACGAGCGTCAATGTGCATTTATGCAGAAAAACGCAGTCTATTTACTCAACTTTGGACCCTAATATTTTGGAAACCAGACACTTCCCAGGTATGCTTACATGGAGAAAAATGATCGTGATGATGAGGAGATTCCGTAGTTTTCAGGAACGTTGACGAACAAAAATCACCCTGTATAGATAGGCCATCCCATCTAAGATACTCGGTTAGGTTAGACATTAGGTTTCAAATCTGAATATTAAATTATCAGAATTGCATTATCAACTACTATATCCTGAAAAAAAATCAAAGTCAAATATTTGTTATAATGATTACAAGGCATACCTGCAGTGATATGCTAAATCGGTCCAGCAGATGTAACGCAGAAGACGCACGACCATGCGCGTATTTCCAGTTATCTCGCGCACGACCCACCAGAATCTGAAGAGAACTTAATTCCACCATGTATCTGAAATCACAGTTCAAGTTACATGAACATATTATATTGAAGTGTAAACATAATATAGTCGATTCTAACCATCACATCTAAAGTTAGTCATACCTGTCCCTTTCAGACTCATGCATTTATTATGAACAATGAAGAGGGACAGATATGACAAATTTAAATCTAAACTTAGGCATAAATGTGACGGTCAAAATCGATCACAATGTTCACTTTATTAATAGGCTGAATATCTAACGGCCAATGTCAACAGGATATTAGTAAGAATCTCGGATTTTTTTCATTCCAATTTTGTATGAAAACAATTATTGAGGATTTAATTTGAAATAGGCAAAAAATCTCTTATGTACGAGAACTAACATGTTAAGTTACCTGTCATAAAGACTAGTGTGCAAGTTCTCGGCGTCGAGCGGCGCGTGCGCGGGCGGCGGCGCGGCGCAGGGGGCGGCCGGGGACTGCGGGCTGGCGGGGGGCGTCGAGCACGGCGTCATGAACATCTCTGGTCATGGACAATAGAGATACACTATACTATATTATAGCCTTCAAAGATTTATTCTATCCGGCTCGAGGAACCATTTCATTTAAAAATAAATTGTAGGTATATAGGTAATGTACCTATATTTTTAGTTAATTTGAATAATGCTATGGCTATATTTCTGATTACCCTCATCATCCGTGTCTCCGGAGGGCGGCGGCGGCGCGGGCGCAGGCGCGTTGGCGAGGCGCAGACGGCCGAAGTCCACCACCAGCAGCGCGCTGTCTCGCTCGCACACATCCTCGGCCAGCAGGATTTGCGGCGCCGACACGTCCAGCTCCACGTGCCACGACTTGCGCGTGCCCTGACACAAGTATCCATGCTTACAGACTAACTCGCACATTCGCTGCCGGCAGATTTTCTAAGGGTGCCGACATCACGTCAACGCCTAATGCGAGGACGCAAATAAGCATCAGCGGCACCTCTAGAAAGTCTAAAAGACGCAAATACGTAGTCGTCCATGGACCAATCAAAGTGTGTTCATTGAGAAGGTAAGTGATTTGTAAAGATTTTGTGTTCACTGTCTATTCTATGCTTTCTACAATCCATACAGAGTAACATGAAAATCAAGCATTACGCCCAGCCAAGCAAACGACTTCACAAAAAGTCGGAAAGTAATTTTATTGATTTATGAAGCAAATTTTACTACAATCACAAAGTACCACACAAAAAATATTTAAAGGATTACCAAACATAACAGCATTTACTTTTATATTAAAATCAATTAATCAAACACCATTACCGCATCCATCAACTCACCGGTCTCATAATCTTCTCCCAGTTGCCAACCTGCGTGCGCGCCCACTTGCCCCAAGCGCCGCCCGGTCCCGCCCCCCCTGGCGCCGGCCCCGCCTCCTCGGCCAGAAGCCCCGCCTCCTCGGCCGGAAGCCCCGCCCACGGCGCCGCCAGGAACTGCTGCGCCCAGCGCACCGTCGCGTTACAGTACACAACCTCCAGCGAGGTGGACTTCACCCATAACCTGTGCAAATACGTCCACGTTAAACTCTAACGTTTACGTTAATGTACCATATACTTACGTATTTACATAAAGCCCTTTACGACAGTCCAAGAAACTTACGAGTGTAAGACACATATTTTGAGTGAGGTGTAGAGTTAGGGTGTGTAAAGTTAGCTAAATGAGATCTAATAACTTGTTAATAAAATATTAACGAGAGCACACTTACTTGTAGTCACAGTTGAGTCCAATAGGTTTCTTCTCGTACTTGAGTTGCAGGAGGGGCTCCTGTCCCCGCGCCGCGCTGCTCACCCCGCCAACACCCGCGCGGATTATACCCTGACAATATTACTTATATTTATTTATATTTATCTACCAAGATGGCTCCTCTTCCGAACTATCTCCACTTCTTTGTTTTAGGTAAAATATAGTGGCAGGTTAACATGTCATACCCATCTAGTAAGATGTAAGTTTATAAAGTGAAGCTTATTACCTTTTTATCGACCACATTATAGATAGCTTTATCCCAATTTTGAGATCATCATTTCAACTTTAGCCAAAGAAAGCCCACTAATATTTCACGCACGGCGGAGCGCACCTGCAGCTCACCCCGCCCCGCACTCACCGCGGGCGCGGCGATGACCGGTAGAGCGAGCGCGGCTGCACGGCGGAGCGCACCTGCAGCTCTCCCCGCCCCGCCCCGCGCCCCGCACCCCCGCCCCGCACTCTCCGCGGGCGCGGCGATTACCGGGTAGAGCGAGCGCGGCTGCACGGCGGAGCGCACCTGCAGCTCTCCCCGCCCCGCCCCGCGCCCCGCACCCCCGCCCCGCGCCCCGCACCCCCGCCCCGCACTCATCGCGGACGCGGCGATGACCGGGTAGAGCGAGCGCGGCTGCACGGCGGAGCGCACCTGCAGCTCGCCCCGCCCCGCCCCGCGCCCCGCACCCCCGCCCCGCACTCACCGCGGGCGCGGCGATGACCGGGTAGAGCGAGCGCGGCTGCACGGCGGAGCGCACCTGCAGCTCGCCCCGCCCCGCCCCGCGCCCCGCACCCCCGCCCCGCACTCTCCGCGGGCGCGGCGATTACCGGGTAGAGCGAGCGCGGCTGCACGGCGGAGCGCACCTGCAGCTCTCCCCGCCCCGCCCCGCGCCCCGCACCCCCGCCCCGCGCCCCGCACCCCCGCCCCGCACTCATCGCGGACGCGGCGATGACCGGGTAGAGCGAGCGCGGCTGCACGGCGGAGCGCACCTGCAGCTCGCCCCGCCCCGCCCCGCGCCCCGCACCCCCGCCCCGCACTCACCGCGGGCGCGGCGATGACCGGGTAGAGCGAGCGCGGCTGCACGGCGGAGCGCACCTGCAGCTCCCCGAGGCTCAGGCGCAGCGCGTGAGCACCGCCCCGCGGCCGCCACTCCGCGCCCCCCACCACCTGCGAGAACTGCACCTCTAAACCACCCCCACTAAAGGTACACACAAACATTGAGTACTCAATATACACTTGCAAGAATAAATTACGTGAACTAATTTACAAAAAAATGGTATCAATAACCCTAACAACTCACCTACTATCAGCATCATCAGTACGCAGACTCAAGCTGCCCTTATTCATCACAAACTCGAACTGTCCAAACACGGTATCTCTCTTCAGCAGCGTATTGTTCTCGATAGAGTCCGCCAGCGCGTCCAGTATCTCCTCCTCCAACGGAGGCGGCAGGGGGGCGTCGGGGGGCGCGGGGGCGGCGGCGGGGCGCGCGGGGGGCGTGGCGTACCAGCCCCACCACAGCGGGAAGAACTGCACCAGCATGCTGCGGCCGGAGGGCGCGCCCGGGGCTTCCGGGGGCGTCGCCGGGCTGCTTAGCGGGACCCTGCGCATCGCTACCTGTATTCAGGGGAACCTTTTATTCTGGTGTAGTGATGGGCGCTTGTATATTATGACGTGCGTGTGAGCGGATTAAGATCATAACCGGAGGCCGACTGAGGTAAGTTTGTTTCCATACAAATATGAGCGAAGACTAGACTTAAAATAAAAGAGCGTAAGCGACAAAACACATTTTTGTTTTTTACTGAAAAACTACACATTATTTTTCAATTTTAATTTAATTGTACTACACGTTTTTAGAGTGTTTTAGGACAAGTTTTTTTATACAAAAGTTGAGGATCAAATCGCTCAGGTTTGCCTAAAAAAAGTTAACGAATCGTATTTCTTCAACTACGAAAAGTAAGACAATATAATGAAGAATTCGATTATCAAATAATTTTTCTTTTTATGTTTTGTAATAGCTGAGAAAAATCGACGTAACTAACACCAATTTCACCAATTCGGTGTCTTAAATATAGAAAACTTTATTCCTCTCTCATCTTGAATTTTTTAATATGTAGTTATATTATTGAATAGGTAGAGGGCACGTACCTCGCGCAGCGGGCGCAGCACGTGCAGCGGCGCGGCCCACTCGAAGTCGTCCTTGTCGGCCTGCGCGCGCGCCGGCAGCGCGGCGGCGGGGTTCGCCAGCTGCGCGGCCGCGGCGCGCACGTACGCCACGCAGCGCCGCGCCGCCAGCTGGCACGACTCCCACGTGGGACGCGGCTCTGTCCCTGTCGATCGAGAGTGGATTTATCAATAGAAAGTATTGATTTGTCTATTTCTCTTGTTACACATAAAAGATTTTACCTTTACCATAAAAATAGAAGGAAAATAACATATAGAAAGTACAAAGTCTAATACATACAACAAAACATCCGATTATCATACATCGTAGTCGTACTATACATTGAACCACATAACACTTATTATATTAGTACACTCACAGTGGGAGTCGGGCAGATGGCACTTGAGCGCGTACAGCCACCACAGTCGCGCGTGCCCGCGCACCGGCAGCAGCGGGCGGCGCGCGCGCCACTCGCGCAGCCGCCCCGTGCGCGCCAGCGTGCGCGCGCAGCCCGCCGCCTGTGACAGCTGGCGCTGGGGGGGCGTCATCATCAAACCTATTCTAACCACCTTCTACACTCTTACTACGTATTAGTTTACACGTAACTTTTTCTTTGAGGGGAGGCCTATGTTCTCCCGTGGACATCCCAGGGCTGAAATGATGAAGGACTAACTGTCACCTTCTCGTCCACGCATACTTTAGAAATCGTTTCTCTCGAATATAAGAATACTCCCCTTCAAGTTTTAGGACCTCTAGCTTTAGCTGTTTAGATTATGCGTTAATCCATCACTTTATATTTTTTATATTATACTTAATATTTTTTATTCCGAATGTTCAGCAGATAATGCGAAGACCACCTTTGGCCCGAAAGACGGAAGAAGCTTGATAATGAACAAAGAACACATAAAGTACAATTATTATCAGAAACTATGCAATCAATTCAATTTCAATGTAATATTGTCCTATGGGAATGTTAGTAAATTTACTATGAATTTTGCGTTAACTAAGCAGCTGTAACGTTACCTCAGTGCAGCCGAGCGCGACAGTCTGCAGCGTGAGCTGGCAGGCGAGGCGCGGGCGCGCGCGCGCTCGCAGCGGTTGCTCGGTGCGCTCGCGGCGAACACGAGCGAATGCTGACGTCGGCGACACCAGGAAGTCGTGCGGCGCCGCCCACGTCTCGCACATGCGCTCCTGTGTACAGAATACCATGTTAAAGGGGCGGGGATAATCGCAACTGCGCAAAGTTTAGAAATTGTGTTTGTACACTGTGATACAGCAACGTTAACCTATGATAGTAATCAGGATAGTTGAATAAAGTATAAGTAAAATAATGAGAGCTTTAGACCTACTACATATATCATATAAGCTCTGTTCTAATTCAAAACATCTATACTTCTATACATCTTACATATATTATAAACAGGTAAACTTTGATTGTTTTTTTGCAGCGAATAGGCTCCGAAACTTATGGACCGATTTCAAAAATTATTTCACCGTTAGAATCCTTATTGGACCCGGATGAACATAGGCTATAGGGTTTCGCATAATTTCCACTGGGCTGGAATAAATATGAATTAAATACAAAAAAATACCATTTGACGCATGGAGGAAAAGTTTGACATACACCGTAGAATAACAAGTCCCCAGAAGTAGTCATCAATGACAGATGTATTGAATTGATTGTAGAGAGGTAGTGAAGCAAAAACGAGTCAAAAATCCCGCATCTTCCGCTCTTCTTACCTGCCGATTGTTGCCAAATCGATAAATATTATCAGTTTTTTTAGATACAGTAAATAGGTTGTAAAAATTTTACATACTAAAAAGTTGCTTCAAAAGTGTGCGTGATCACGGTTCTGGGAATTTATTATTCTGTGACGTAGGGGGAGGGGGGGCACATAGATACACGGAAGCACATTTGTACAGTATCGATATCTCAAAACCGGTAAACGCAACGCAGTCCGGCACATCACTAGAACACTCAAGGTCATGCACAAGAATGACAGTTGTGACTAGGGTTGCCAACCGCGCGGGACGTCCCGTTTTCAGGGCCTAAATGCCGTTTCAAGTGTCTGCGGGACGCCAAATGTCCCGCTTTCAGGTGAATCATCCCTAGTTGATAGAAAAACCCTTCTTCAAATTGTTATAACGGAGAGCACGTGATACACAAATCTTGATTCTTTAATTTCATATGCCGATTCTTGAATATTCAATAATCTAAGTACCTATTAGTTTTATATACTTGTTACCTCACTGATTCATCGTTAACAATGAAACATCAAAATTTATAACTAGTATTAGGTTAAATATTATTCAAATCGTTCTCATTCCTTCTCTTCACTCGCTATTACGTACTATGTGCGTGTGTCAATCACTGAACCAATCGTCAAATATTATGGATATGTAAGGCACCATCGCCGTTTTGACACTGGTTAATCGAAGATTCATTTTGGGGATTTGTGGATTATTATTATAATATGTGGAGGTATTATTTAGTAGTGATATTATAATAATAATGTAGAAAACTTTAACAGTTGACTAAGGATTCAAATTAAGCAAAGATTACCGCGCTTATTTCGCTCGCCTTCAAGTAAAATTTATAAATTGGCCTAATAAACGCGTTGTATTTTTTAATAAACAAAAAAAAATGTTTTTGGAATAAACAAAAAAAAATATCTATACTACAAGACGAAGAGTATCATACGAAGGAGGTATTTATTTTATTAAGTTAAAATCAAATCGAAAAAAATTCGCGCTCGCTCCGCTCGCGTTTTCATGTTTATTCTAAAAGACGAAGAGCATCAAACAAAGTAGGTATACCTACCAACCTACTATCGGCTGGGTTAACACAAAAAAATATCTCAAAGACGCCACTACTTGTTACAATGAAATTAGACCTCCATTTGCATTATAAAATCACAAAATATTTATTTGTCTATAAAAAATGTTTAGAAACTTCCCATTTGTTGGTACGTCCTGTTTTTCTTGCTCTGGTCCCGCATATTTAACTCAACTGTCCCGCAAATCTCTGTATAAGAGTTGGCAACCCTAGTTGCGACACCGCTCGCCGCCAATTCGCCGTTGGACTTCAACGGTCACAAACGTATTCGAACTGCCGTATTCCGGTGTCTACCAATAAAGGGTTTTTTTTGTATTACGTACTCTATAAAATATGATTGTGAATTTTTTTTTTTTTTTTTTTTTAATTTTAATTCTTGATTGTGAGAAATTTATAGTGTCAGGATGGTTTTTTATACTCTCCCGCTAGTTGTTTGAGTTATTATTTTTTTACCAAAGTATAACGTTAATATATTAATTACTTTTTTTACATGTTTTTGATTGCAAGATTATTATATATTTGATAAAATTAATTGTGTTTGGAAAAAGTCCGTTGGGGCACTTTGGTACAATAATACAAGGGTACAATGATACGTATCAATCTACCCCTTTAAAGTATTAAAAATGCCCCGTTAGAAATAATTATAGTTTTTCTTTTATTTTAGAAAATAGTGCGCACGTATAAACCCAAAACTGATAGAAAATACATCAATGAAGAAAATATTAAAGATGCTATACGTGAAATATTGTCCAAGACTTTATCTATACGCAAAGCGGGCGACAAATACGAGTATGACATCAAAACTGCAACACTACAACATCGCATAGAGAAGTTCACCAAAGGCACATCTCGAACATCGTCGCTTTATTCATTTTCGGTAGATATCTAGTAATATTATTATGATATATTATAATAATATGTATATATGTATTATAATAATATTATAAAGAGGTAAACTTTGATTGTTTGTTTATTTGCAGCGAATAGGCTCCGAAACTACTGAACCGATTTCAAAAATTCTTTCACTGTTAGAATCCTTATTGGACCTGGATGAACATAGGCTATAAGAATTTCCCGATATTCCAACAAGTATCGTGCGGCCACTTTTTAATGTTCATTCGAATTTGGTCGGTTAATCTACCAAAAATATTTCGAATTGGTTTTTTATCATTATTTTCTTAAGTAATGGGTATACATACATGATTTTTTGCATACGTATTCTTAATATAGCGCTCATATTATTGTAGTTACTCGTAGCTCACAGAAAACTAGTGTTTTCGTATTCTAAGTAATTTCACTCAAGATAAACTCAAAAAAAAGACAAAATCGTTAAGAACTCGCCAATGATATGTAATAGGCCGGCGAAACGTTACAGGATCGTGTGAATATATAATGGGTTCCAGTCGGCACTAACGCGAAGTCTTTGGTCTTGTTCGTTCGAAAGGCAGAGCATTTTTCCATTTTCTAGGAAATAAAGTAATAGCTCCTGTTTAATTTACTGTATCTTTATACAAGAAATCATGACCGTGCGGTTAACCGTTTCCGATATATGCAATCGCTAAAACGTTCGCTCAGCAAAAAACTAAATATCTCTGAAATTTTAAGAGGCACAAATTTGGCTTTCACTTTATCTGCATCATTCAATTCTTGAAAAGGCGATACTTTTTGCTGGGCGAACGCACGCTCTGGTGACAGGTAGTACAAATATAGCGGTAGTTTCAGTATAACAATCAGAAGTAGTCAGAATCAACCACATTTTATGGCTTGAATGGAAAGCATATAAGAATAAAGTACGAGTATCATTCTCCTCGTCTTTCATGAGCAATCTATAATCACCGTGAGTTCCTGCGGCTCCAGGCCGGCCAGCAGGCCGCGCGGCGCCGGCAGCGGGTCCCAGTAGACGGCCAGGCGCGCCAACTCCAGCAGCTTGTAGGAGCAGCCGTGCGCGTCCGCCAGCAGCGTGAAGCCGCGCCGCCACGCGCTATCGCACGACTCCGCGCACAGCGCCGCCGCCGCCAGCCCGCACGCCGCTCCCGCCGCGGCGTCCTCGTAGCGCAGGTGCACGTCGCTTATCTTCAGCTGCGGTGCAGGCGAGGGCATCAACTGGCTACTTTTGGCGGGTCGTATGATGAAGGGTAAAGCTATCCTAGGTTCGGCTATAGTCACATAGCGGTCATGACGCATTCACATGTTGGCTCCGTGAAGAGCGCAATATGGCCGACCGTTATCTGCTAGGTCCTAGGTTTGAGCACTTTTGCATACTAGAGATTTGACAATGTTTTGATTACGTTACTATCAGTATCGTCAAAAACTTCGTGCTCGTTTTACTGAGGCCGGTAAATGGTCATAGAAAAAAGTCTCTTTATTTATACAAAAAAAAAATACAATCTTCAAGACTTATCTTAAAAGCAATCACAAAATAATACTGCAGCACTAGCATCCTCCATCCCTGCAATCCTGACCTGCAAGTTCTCCACGATATTAGCCAGCAGACCGGTGCCGTAGCTCAGCCACGAGGAGTAGGAGGTGGCGTAGTAGGAGTCGGTGGCCTCGTGCCGCGCGCGCCACTGCGCCTCCAGCGCGTCCAGCAGCGCCACCTTGCGCTCGTGCGCCTGCGCCGCCTCCGCCGCGCCGTCCCACTGCGGGGCAGGGGGACGTGAGGAGGCGGTATAAGACGTCATAACATCATTGATGTCATGCCAGTGTCCACAAATTTTCTTATTATTAGATTGTGTGTAGTAAGTACCATTTTCGTTTAAATTGCTTGTTATTATGGGTCCTTCAAACTTTCCAAATAAGTAGATAAATTTTGTGTTTGGTATCAGCATAAGTAATCATTACAATCATACTTTAAGGGCCATCATTTTGGATATAAGTTTATCCCAGCCCCCCTAGCATGACCACGCATCGTGGATATCGTATCATCTCTATACAAAATTTAAAATATTTTGACAGGTTAAATGTTGATAAATCGGTTTATCATATCGTGTTTCGCAGGCCATGCTAGGCTAGCTGGTGTGTCTAATGTCTCTCTCTTGATATTTAGACACATAACACAAGATATAAGTTTTATTATGTTTATTGTTATTAGGTTGTAATATTTTACATTAGGGCAAAATAGGTATGTTTAAAACTACCCCTATGGGACTTAGTTCCCTTCACAAGGTTATGTATGTAAAGAAATATTTTTAAAATTACAGGAACTTACTTCATCTAAATTCACAGGTGCTGCCACGAGGTAGAGCTTCTCTATGACAATGACCCATGGGGCAGAACGGAATCTGCCTCACGGGCACCTGCAGCTGCACCTTCCCAATGAAGCCCGCCTTCACCTCCACCGGTAGACCCAAGTGTCGGAGAGCATCTTTCTTCAATGGCAAATTTTCTAACTCTACTTTGCCTAGGATGATATGAAAAACTATTCTGATATCTAATCTATCTTATTCTTTGATTTTGTGAAACAAAATGGTTTATGTCATATTAAGATTAATGTACCTTTAAAGCAACTGATGAATGAATGTGCAAGTTGATAGAGTAGCAAGAAAGTACCTAAACAGATTTGTTAATAATTTCAATGGGTAATTTTGATACATATTCAATGAAACAACATTCAAATGAAATGGTTTTATCAGATATAGATGTATCAGATGTACCTAGGTGTTTTTACATTAAGAAAAATGTTCATAATAATTATTTAATACGAGGTTCCTGGAATTAGATGGCCAGAACTACAGGACCATAAAGGAGATCCAGAGCTACACTTAGCAGGGACAGATCAGCTACAAGTTAGTTGCTCATCACCTGAGAGAATTCCTTAGTCCTTAGTTGACTTTTACCACATATTCGGAAGGAGATTTAGCTGATGTATTCTAGTGAAGCATCGCATCAGCACAGGAAATTTTATATTAGCTTAAAATATAATTACGTAGGTTATGTGTATGTGTGTTGTTAAGCTACCTGATAATAGGGCGACACTCAGCTGATCTGTATTTAAGTTCTCCACATACTTCCCAAGGTAATTGTTCAGAACCCAAGCTACTAAGCCTTCCAACATAGTGCATGATCGTAACTATATTACAGCCAGAATAGTCCGACGGCTTTAAATGTTTTCCCCAGCTAAAAATAATAATTAATAAGTCATAATCTTCCTTTTAAAACCAGCTATCCACAAATTCATGGTTTATAGTAGGATTTGTTAAAGGATTTGATAATTACTAAACTCAACGTAGGCTCGATTCACTTGTTACAGTATAGTTTTATATCATCAACATATATATGCAGTTAATTTATCTTTATTTATTATAGAAATATTAAATAATCCTAAAATTCTATACTTTCCATAAACATCAAATTAACAAACATTGACAGATGAGACATGTGACAGCTCTGTGACAGATGACAGCTATGTTGTATGACAGATCGGTTTTATAAAGGCACATAAAATGATAATAATCTGAACAAACAGCCATAAGCGTGTACATAACAGAGACATATTTCACATTATAGATTCATAGTCAGACTCCCCACCTGGTGTACGGGATGTGACCCCACCTGGTATATGGAAGAGACACTCGAGCAAAAATACCGACTCGTTACGGGAAATCAGGTTCGCTGCTCTCAAATAGTGTTTATTTATGCTTCAAATAACGGTTCATGGCTTAATAAGCACTTTATGAAACTTGTGGAGTCCGTTTCATAGAATAATTCCTGTGCTAATTTCTGAAGTAAGTACCTAACTGTTTTGTATGCAGTGACACAGAGAATATGATCATACACATAGTAACTAGCGCCATCATTCAGCAGAACTATACGGTGAAATGCACAATATTAACAGGGCTGCCCGTCAACAACGGCCTGCAATTTGCTTTTATACGGCCCGTGACGCACATTTCTTTCTAATTACGTACACTATAAAAAGTTCCTTGATAGGTCCTTTCTAAGAAGTAAGTAAGTAGTACGTTTTGCTCTTACAGTAAATGATGTCTCAACAATAGTCACAATTTCTCGGTAGAGTTTTCATTTTCAAGGAAAAATTTACAAATACCTAAAAACCGTAAAAAATATTTTTACAGATAATGTCTCTCGGCAATTTTCATTAAATGCTACGGAACCTTTTGAGCGGTCACCGAGTTCGCCCTTGATCTAATATTTTAACGTGGTGATTACGCGAAAGAAATCAAAACTTTGCGTGAAATGGATCGTTCCGTTTGTCAAATTATGTCTTGTCAAATTGTCAATTTCAGAGATTCGGCGGGAAAAGCTAGAAGGGTGCAGGTGTAATTTTCTTGTGAAAATCAAAAATTATTTGTAAATGGCTTGCATGTGTCCGTAAAGTGATTTTTCTTGTAGATAATTTATATTTTGATTACTTGTGATGTGAATCTAGTGCGTGTGCATGGTTTTATACGCAGGTAAGCAGAGTAAAACTTTAGCCGGATTGCGATCTATTCATGGGCGCATGTAAGTTGTTTCTGCAATAATTTTTCATTTTGACTAACTTTACACTTGTTCTTGAGGATTTTCCCGACGTTTCCATTTATCATTCATAATAAATTCAGAAATCATTTACTAAAGACAATGGCTGTATGGGCTTAGTTCCCCTTGCCTTTCCTTCAGGATAAACTAAAAAAAAAAAAATTGTCAATTTCATATGTTTGTCATACCAACCAATACAAATTCAACCAATTTTATTATCAACAAGTTATAAACGCGAGAAAGTATTTTTACATAGCAAATTATGAAATCAGCTCACATCATGAAGCGGTTTTGTGGGCCGCCTTTGGTAAACTTTGTGTGTTGTAATAGAAATCTTACAAAATTACAAGTACGACACACTGCATATCTCAATTCTAATTTTAAGACTTTTTCTCCTTTTGTGGTTAAAGTGCGGAATCTAGGTCTTGGTCCAACTTCTAAAGATTTTGAAGATCAGTCCCAAATCTCAGGACCACTGACAAAAGCACATGCAACTGAACTTGTCCTCCGCTTGAACGCTGAGGAAAGGAAACTTTTATTTAGTGCATTACAGGAATATGAATCGAATAAAATAAAAGAAGAATTTGAAGGTACCTATGTAATAAATATTATCCATCTTTTATAGTAGTCTACAGTCTTAAAATTGCAATGTTTGAATGACCATGCTTTTAGATAAATTGGCTGGCCTACGGTGGAGAAGTAAATTTGGAAGACCAAGTAAGGTTCCTACACTAGGAGATGTAGACCCCACCGGTTCTTACTGTCCAGTTCCAGATGATTGGTTTAAGAAAAAGTATGGTTAGTACAACCAACATTTTGCATTTAACTAGTTTTATCTAGATTTAACTGGTATTTTATTTTCTGATGACGTCATTAAACTATATTTAAGATTACCTTAGATTTACAATATACACAAGTGTCACCATTTATTTTTTAGAAGGCATTATAAGAAGTTCATTTAGTACTCTTGTATAATATTTTTTAATAGGATTACAAATTTATACTGACTCCATACTGTGAGGAATAAGAGGCAGGCAGAGCCTGATCCTTATTTCACAGTATAATTCCTATTTAATGTGTTTTGATACAGATACCCACTTAATAATAATAAGACTCTGTGTAGCCAAGGAAAGAAATGAATAAATTATAAATAACTAGTTGTCACCCGCGACTTCATATGCATGGACTACAGAAAAAACAAAATGTCAAAATTATCTGAGATAAAAATATTTTCCCAGGATAAAAAGTACCCTATGTGTTCCACGTTGTCAGCTAACTCCATATAAAATTTTATTAAAATTGCTTCAGCCCTTTTTTATGTGAAATAGTAACAAACATCCATCCATCTATACTCACAAACTTTCACATTTATAATATTAGTTCTTACACCTCATAATTGATTAGATAATAATCTTGACACTCACATTAACTTTACTAACAATTATTATTTTTCAGCTGCTACTATTCCAAAGCCATCAACTAAGGAGCTGTTTCATTGTAAGCATCTACTACACTGTATTATAATTCCTGTCTGTAGTTTGTTCATTTAATAAACTGTAATTTAGACTACCAACCAGATAAACTTATGGATAAACTATAAGATTTCCTTCATGTTGTTTACTTATTCATATAAACATTTGTGTAATTTAGAAAAGAGATGGTAAAATTCGTCATCCGAGTAATTGACCCGGTAGCTCAGTGGTTAGAGCAAGTAGCACATTCCCACTCGGGTGAAGAATTTTTTCCATTTCTTTATTAATAATTTTATAAACATTTGTGTTTTACATTTCAGTGTCATTAGCAAACTCAATACCATTCATTGGATTTGGATTTTTAGATAACTTCATTATGATCATAGCTGTAAGTTATCCTTTTACTTTGATATTCATATAAAAGCAGCATAGAGTAGGAGGCCAGTTTTGTCTTTCAACAAGTGAGATTTAGTAATCTAATGCTAGTGGTTGTTAATAACAGTAGGCCCCCTTGTTACCTAACTAGCAAAAGCAAAGCGATAGCGAAAATTGTACAAAAATTGCTGATTGTTTGTCATATTTGTATTACGTAAAATGAATTTCAAAGGAACTTTGACATTTCAAGGCGAATATTGTACAATTTGCTATTGCAAATTAGGTAATCAGGAGGAGGGTTGATTCCGGCAGCCATGCTTAAACTTAAACCTAATAGTAGTCAGGTCTATCTCTCTCCGTTCTTAACATAAATGGCTAAGAGAGAAAAGGACAGGTAGGACTAATTTTATGTTTAGGTTTAAGTGTGACTACCGGAATCGACCATATTAGGTGTATTGAAATAGAACGAACTAAATAAATACCATCTTTTTCTATACATATAATAAAAATATAACGGATCACTCTCTGTACATGGATAATATATGAGAAAAAATATTATAGTAGACCTTTATCAACGAAATAGAACCCAAAATGATGATTTTTTGAATTTTTGTCTGTGCGTTTGTGCACGCTAATCTCAGAAACGGCTGAACCGATTTCGATACAGTTTTCAGGAATATATTGTGATAGGTCCCACTTAACGTATAGGCTGCTTTTTATCCGGGATAATTTCGCCATTTTGTCATTTCTGTAATCCACGCGGACTGAGTCGCGGGCGTCCACTAGTAAGGTAATAAATATTGATAAATAATTACAGAACAAATCTCAATTGGCCTATCTCCCACATAACAATGTAAACAGGCATGCAATGCATAAACTTACAAATGGTATCCCATATTACTGCACTGGTGGAGTTCAAAATTCCAGCTCATAAAACTAATAATAGATGTTATACTTGTTGTATTATGTTGAATTGTGATTGGTTGTAGGGCGACAGTATTGAGTCATCGATGAGTGTGTACATCACTCTGTCCACAATGGCGGCCGCCGCACTCGGGAACACTTTTAGCGACATTATCGGTGAGCTCCTACATACCATACCAATACTACCGAATACCCTTTGAATAATTTATACATATAATAAAAATCTAACGGATCGCTGTCTGTACATCGAAGATATATAAGAAAAAATATTATAGAATACCTTTATCAATGCAATAGTACCCAAAACAATGATTTTTGGAATTTTTGTCTGTTTGTCTGTGCGTTTGTGCACGCTAATCTCAGAAACGGCTGAACCGATTTCGATGCAGTTTTCAGGAATATATTGTGACAGGTCCCACTTAACATATAGGCAACTTTTTATCCCGGATAATGTCGATATTTTGTTTTTTTTTCTGTAGTCTACGCGGACGGAGTCGCGGGCGTCCACTAGTCTCTAATATGTAGGCTAACAGTTGGCAGTTTATTCAAAATTAATATTTCAGTAGGCAAATACAAATATTACTTTGCATTAGGATTATGTACCTAGGTATGTTTAGCCCCTAATAAGACATCATCTTATAGAAGTGACATGACAATCGCTGCAGTGTCTGTACAACTATGAAATAGCAACTTTCTAATCCTAATGTTCACATTTGAATCCGTGTGTCGCGCTTACTAATTATCTAACGAGATAGCGATCGACAGACGCGTGACATGAAAGGAACGCCTTGCAAGCACGTGTGTCTGTCCCCAATGGTAACCGTATGTGTGTGTGTCAGGTATCGGGTCGTCGTACTACGTGGAGCGGCTGGCCATGCTGGTAGGTCTCGGGGCTCCGAAGCTGTCGCCCGTGCAGCTAGACATGCCCGTCAGTAGGCGCTTCGCCAACTTCGTAAGTATCTGGATCTTAGGCCTTGAGACCAGCGAGGGTTTTTCCTCAGCATTTACGAAATTCTACCGGTGGGCTTGTATATTATGATTTTGACTGCCAGCAAAACAGTTTAGAGACTGGCGTTTGTAGAGTATTAAAAGTCTTGACTGCTGATTTCGGAATGAATATATTTCAAATTTCGCTTATATTTAAACGTAGGCTAGGTACTTATGAACTAAGGTGGTGTAAGAAGTAATAAATTAAATTGACCAATCACAAACGGTCGCAACGATAGGTACGAAGGAGATGGTTGATATTGTTATCTTGCTCGCACGTGTATGTAGCTGCCGACGCACAGTTCTAACATGCGCGGAGTAGCTACAACAGTATCGAGGATTTTGTTTAGTGTTGAGGAAGAAATTGTGCTGAAGTCACAGTCTGAAACTTTGAATTATTAACCCTGCTCATTACTCAGTATATTTTAGTTGTAGATTTTTAGTTAATCTAACCTGTAATGTTATTTGTTTTTCAGGGGCGAGTTTTTGGCGTCACACTAGGTTGCTTTTTAGGTATGATCCCACTATTGTTCAAAGACGACGACAAACCAAAAGAAAACATACAGACACTGGCGGCACCATTAGTACAGTAAACTAAAATTAGATTTAACTTATTCATAAAACAATCTTATTTTGACCAAAAAAATCGAAATAAGAATAGTAAATGCATATGACATGAATTTAAATACTAAAACATTGTGGCCAGTGTTATTTTTGCATTAATTCTGATATATTAGTATCAATCTGTGTAGGTACGTTGCTGCTGCAGCAGGGCCTGTTTCTGAAGCCACTAGTGAGAAATTCAATACAAATTGTAGAGCAATATGTAAATATTATCTGTATGTAATTAATAATTGTATAAACTACCCACTTTACATGATGTATGAATTTTGTAAAGCAAATTATATTTCTTGTGCTCCAACTATTGTTGGGGCAAATTTCTATGAATTTTAAAATCTTATTTAATATGGTACAAGGTTTATAATCTGTAATTAGATTAGTAGCGGTACTCACTGATGTATGGTGATGATTTGATTGATGAATATAGCATGTGAAGTCAAGCTATGTTGCAAACTAGTGATTAGTTATTGTTTGTCTGTTTTATATACAATTTAATTTTAGTATGTAGTTAGATAGTGTGATTTTGTTAAGTGTAACTAATTTTGATACAATTTATATGTGTTTATTTCTGTCAGAAAGTGTATATCAGTGTTGTTTCTAATAACATATAGGTATTATCTAACTCAATAGTCATACATAATATAACGCGACGTAAAGATCGAGTCTTGCCATTTTGGCTCTCTCACTATTTGCTTATTGTATTATTTGTGGAAAATTTATATAAATTAGATAGCTAGTAAACAAATGTGACTGCACTATTGAATCTATTTTGTCCTATTAAAATTGGTGTAAACTTTTTTTACTTAAAATTGAATTGTTGATATTATAACAATACTTCATCAATAAATGTGGAATTAATAACCAACTTCGAATTAGGCATGGGCTAATCATATCCGGGAAAGGATTGAACATGTAGCAAATCACTCCGACTATGGATATATATCCTTTTAACATATCCAACTCCGCGTGCATGTCCGGGAACGAAGAGATTAAGTGGAGCGAGATATGACTGGGATTGGTTTGGTTAGGTTGTTGTAGGTGTCCTTTTAACAGATCCAACTTCGCGTACATATCCGGGAATGAAGAGATTAAGCGAACCGAGATATGATTGGGATGATCTATCCAAATAATAATTAGAATATTTGAGGCGTATTTAAAAATCACTAAATAGGTACACTAAAACTATTGTCCTAAAAATAATTCCAAATCCAAACAGCTTTTATTTACATTAAAAAAAACAAAATACTTAAGATCAAATATAAAACGGAATAAATAGAAATTTTGAAAATTATAATTACGAAAACAAATATTTATACTAAACAGCATGCCTGTCGCTCGTGAGTATTCGTATATACTCGTGTAATGTCGTTACATTCGCACTCATGCGTCTACTGCGATAGTACCGCGCGTTCCGGCGCGTTCGCATTCCGTCTCGCTCACTTATTCTTATCTTCGGCATTATTCGGTAGGTCGGAGTGGGTCGGATATAGGATATGGTAACTTTCTTTAAAGTGAAGGAGTTGATTCATATCCTCCTCTGGATATATATCCGAGGATATAGTTGTGTCCGGAGTTACCCATGTCTACTTCGAATGACCGAATACTATCAAATGGTTTGGAATAAATTATATTGATGTAACTTTCGCCTTTCTGTTCAAATTATAATTTTAATAGTTGATGTATATCATCACACAGTACAGGGTCCGCCCCGTGATTACGTAACTTACAGAAGCACAGCGATAGCAATGCGACCGTGAAGATAATGTGTGAGTGTGCGGGGTGAGGTGCGGGGTGCGGGAGGACGCACGCAGCACTCAGTTTTCGCTGTCGCATCGCTACGGCTCTGCTACTGCAAATGAGGTAATATCCATGCGTGCCGGTTCAAGGCTTCGGTTTGTCGTTAGCGTGTGCCGCGAGCATCACTCGAAGCAGGTCGGTGCTGGTCTGCTGCAGCTGCGGCGCCAGAGAGGTAAGCACGAACTTCTCCATAGTCCGTAACACTATCGTCCAACTGTCAAATCACATAGATTTTGCTAGCGAGACGCGTTACGCCGCGTAAAAATTGAATTAAAAAAAAATGTTTTATTATTTGCATAAACAACTGACTAACTACCTTAAATAGTTACTATGGAATTGGAAAGTTTAAAGAGATTAGAAAAAGAAATAATGAAACAAAAACACAGTACATAGCAGTAAAAATAAAAGGCTTATCCACCGTAAATGCCTTTATTAAATAATCTCACTTGCCATAAGATATGCTTATGTAAAAGCATCACTTTTCATATAAGCTAAGTTGTGAAATACATACAGTATGTACATTAATTTATATTTACAATAGGATACTGAAGCAGTAGCCAAATAAATGCTATGTTCCCACCCCACGCACGACTATAGGTGAACAACTAAAAATAGCAATTTTTTAGCTTACCTTACTGAATCATTAAATAAATAATTAAGTTTACAATATTGTCCGACATGGAGTAATAAACACTAGACTAACGTATTGCACTCAGTGTTAAGCAGTTATTTGTCACATCGATGGCTGTATCGTAAATGACCTAAATTATTACAGTTATAGGACACGAGATGACAATACACAATCGTGCTATCTCGCTCATTTTTAAGACAAAGAGCGGAAACTGCTAAATACCGCGGACACTCAATACTTAGTTCCTATACATACATAAATAATAATTAAATTATGTCAGACTCAAAGTATTACATAGTGTGTATGTCTTTGACATATTTTCTAATTTTCAGACTAATTAAACACAATAATCAGATGTATCTAACGAGCTTGATTTTATCAAGAATACTTAATAATGTTTATATGTGAATAAAAATGGTTTATGATATCAAATCAAAAATAGGTAGGTATTCAAATTTTTTTAAAACATGAATGATCAAGTACATCCATCTTAGCTGCTATACGAGTACATAGAGAATACATAAACTTGTAAATGAATCATTCATTACGCACCATATTATTACTATCTATGTGTAATTGCGCAGGCGCATCAGTCTATTTTGTATATAACTGAGAAACAACAGCCATTCTACATTTAGGTACTTATTTGGTAGGCTAAGGACTAGATTGTATATCTGCTAAACAAATTATTTTTTAAAATGTGTATATGTACATAGAACATTATATTTATTGTAAACCTAAGGACGTCACGGCCACATCCATGCTATTAACAACAAAATCGCTTTAGACAAAGTTGTGCACATAAGTGAGGTATTAAGTAATTCTGGTCAGCCAGCCACTCACTTATTTTAATTTAGAATACATATTCAGCAAAGAGATCCTTCAATACAACATTAATACTAGTGATCTAAAAAAACTTACCTTTTGAAAATACTGTTGTAACTTTTTCAAAAATATTTTACATTAAATACTTAATTTAAGTTTAATCAATAAAATAATTAACACATAAAATTTCACAACCAGCAGCCGTGGCAAATCACAAATAACTTAATACAATAATAATTAGGTACTCAATATTGCTATCATAACATGATATTTCAAAATTATTTTCGTATTAGGAAAATAAAAAATACTTTTAGCCAGTCGTTCTAAATTTACACATAAACAATAATAATGTATTGTTTGTGTTCATAATTACAATACTTTTCTAAATAAAAAAATTAATAGGACCAAGTTTTACCTATACTAGGTGTAAAAAGACAACTTTGTTCTTTTAATACCTCGTATTCTTTGTAACATTACGATCATTTTTTTCTATGGAAGCACCCCTGGAATACCACAGGTTTCCAATATATTGAGGTTCAAAGTTACATTAATATTATCATTTTTTTTACAGAATTCGATCTGAAATCAGTTAACAAACATTTTTTTCAAAATGTTATAATGTTAGTTTTGTATGTACATTTGTACTTTGCGTATCAAACGAATACATTGCTTGCAATAAAATGACAGTATTTTTTCACATTTTTTTGTCGTTTCCCAGGGTTGGTTCCATAGAAGAAAATGATCGTAACCTTACAAAGAATACTTGGTATTAAAAAAACATTGTTGTCTTTTTACACCCTGTATGTTCGAATTTTAGCTAGAGGATGTAGTATCAAGGATTGCAAATTAAAAAATAAGATTGTAGCAAAATTAAGTAATTCTGTTTCATAATTTTAAGAGCAACAAGTCCTATCATGGAACTACCCTATGTTCTAGCTTGTTATCTAATGAGTATCACACTATGAGCTACAATTGTAAGCCTATAAATACAGTGTTCTTTACCACTGGCGGCTCGTCCTAAGGAGCGCTGGCGCAGTGCACTCCCACCCACGAAGATTACATAGGCAAGATTTCGTATGAAAAATTAGCCTTATCTGGAACGCCGCTCACATTAATTCGTAGTGTACGTATGCGGCCACTAGATGTCGCTTAGTCCGATTATTATTGATTAGAACATGATATAGTTGTCCTTAATGTGTTTCATAAGGTCATCAGAATTTTCAAAAGAGTTAGGTTGCACTTGCATCATATCATTTGTTAAGAGAGTGAACACGCGCGGCGTTTCCAAACTGTAATTTTGCATGCGCTCATATTAAAAAAATGTGAACCCCCATCTAAAAATATCTTGAGCCGCCCCTGTTCTTTACCCAATGTCTATCACCCACATCTAACAGATCTAAGCGTGGCATTAAGTTAATGTATTTATTTATTTACATTTGCTAAATTGACATAAAACACAGGTGATACTCCCTGCCCCCCTACCTCGTTCCCCCACTATGGATATATGTATAATATACTTATAACCCGCGCAGATAAAGAATTGATCTGAAAATGGCGGCGGTGACGGAAGGTATTAGTTAAATTAAAACCATTACTAAATGTCACATTATATAAAAGCACTGTAACACGCACGTTTTAGCAAAAAAATAACGCTGGAAATTTACTTCGAAAGAGTAACCTTAAAGTAATTACCGATTGAAAATCTGCAATAAACATGAAACAATGGGCATTCAGACGTTCAACAGCAATGAGATTAGTCAAAGCGAAACCAGACTTTTTTTTGCAGCGCGTACTTCACTGTGTGACCATAGGCGCGCGATAGATATGAGCGAGATAGCATGCGAGGGGACGCCATTTATAGATAAATTCTTTATCTGCGTGGGTTATACATCAGCTAATAAAGGTATATCACTAGCTACAAAGAATAAGTAAAGCATATAAATATAATCTGCTATATTACTAAATTATTATATTTCGTAATCCGTAGACAAATTTCAGAATTGTAATATGTATTAGTATGATACACCTAAGTGATATCTTGTACAAGAAAAAACCCGCTATTTTGACTGATTTTACAGTGCTGTCGATATACTCGTATCGACGTATGAGCTTATATCAAGATGCAATGCAAAGCTTTAGTAAAAATCCGTCGCATTAGCTTTTTAAGCTCATCGAGGAATCCTCATAAATGCCATCCCTACCTTGATAATGAAATTTTGAAAATTGAAATTTGGTCATTGTTAAATGTTGATTTTAAGATGGATAAGTATATCGGCGATATCATTTATAAAAAAAATGTCGTAAATTCATGCCATACAATACAAATCAAACCCTTAGTAAGCCTAAAATCATTGCTAGGGTTATTCTACTATTCTCACGTTGTCAAATGTATGCATTAGTATTAAGTTTCATGCTTCTATTCACAGCCCTAAACTATAGAACTGCTTGATTTAATTGAATAGCTGTTCACGATATGTTCACTTGTATTTGATTGTACGTACAATGTGTTAGCAAGACACTAGTAAAATTTAGAACAGTTTTTACATTAATCTTGTCTTAAAATTTTAATCAGTACAGCAACAGACATTGAATCAAAGTAAGTCAGTTCTATAGCAACTTCTCCTTAAATCACTTATATTAGTTGTATTGTAATAAGTCACTTGTATGACCGTGAGTGGGTTGCAAATATCACACACATAATATGAAGTCATGCATAGGACATTTTTAAATCTTTATTTCAATCAAAACATAAGACGGCTTGAGGTATTAAATCATCGCGTTAATGACATTTGTACCGCGCTTACGGTGGTTTACAATAACAAGTCCTTACGATGACGTACAATTCGCTTACGGCTACTCAATTAGCCCTCACGGCGATTTAAAAAATTGTTCACAGCCACTTTAATGTTTAAGGTGACTTAAAAACTACATATACCTAGTGACTTACAAATCGCTCACGGTCATCTAGTAACCATCACTCCTTATTAGTGACTTATAAATCTTCTACGATAAGATGACTTACAATACAAATCCCGCACGTTGACTTTCAAATTGTCCACAGCTACACAGGTAGCACGCGGCTAGAGTTCGTGTAGTAGAAAAACTTCCTTACACGATATAGAAACAAAACATTTTTGTGTGCACTTACGCAATATTCATAACCGGGCAACCAGCGTGATCGTTCAAAGTATATGTAGTGGCGCCCTCTACCGGCTGTGTGGTCAGTCACGCTCGCGCGGCGCGTCCGTGGCGTTGCGCTGCAGCGCTGCGAGCAGAGCGCGCGCCGCCTCGGCCGACACGACGCGCCAGCGCGAGCGCCCGCTAGCCGCGTAGCGCCACTCCTCGAACCCGCAGCGCAGCCCCAGCAAGATGCTCAGCGCCGACGCGTCCTGCCCGTGGCATCCGCTGTAGCGGTACTGCGGCTTCTTGTCGAACTTGCAGCCGCCAGACTGCGCGCCTGGGGACAACGGAAACTCCTTTTATACGCAAACACAATATTCTTACATTCGTCGAGTCGCAGCGGCTGCATCTGTCATTCCGTGCAAGTCGTAAGAGTCGACTAAGAAACACGGGCATATTTTCAAGCGATAAAATAGCAACTTGTCACTGATAAAACTAAAGCATTCAATGAATGTTTGTAGATCTGCATCAAGATATTATCTTCATAAAGGCGGAACAAGACAAGTATGAACTCAAAAATGGCGGCTCACCAATCGGCATGATGCAGTCGAGCGTGAGCGCGCAGGCGAGCCAAGCGCGCATGAGAGCGGGCACGGGCGCGCGGGACGACAGCAGCAGGCGTGACACGTCCAACATCTGCACGAACAGGAAGTCGTCCGGCTGCGCGCGCAGGTACGTGAACATGCGCGGGTGCGTCAGCGACGTGACGGCGCGCCGCCGCGGCCACGCCGCCACGCCGCTCGGCGCCGCCGCCGCGCGCGCCCACGCCGCCGCCAGCTCGCGCGCCGGGCCCGCCCAGCGCTGCCGCAGCGAGCAGAAGATCACGCCGCCCACGCGCGACAACGCGTGCTGCAAACAACCGTCGACCGCTCTATTGTTGTTCTCGGTAGGTATCTCGCAATATTGTACTGCTCTGGGTGAGATAGTTTAAGGTAAAAACGATAGTTACAAGGAAGTACTATGTAAGTCAAACTAAAAGGACGTTTTTTCGTACATAGTACCAATAACGAACCAAAATAGCTACCTTATAATTAATACCTATTCCAAGATAATACACTGTGATTTTTATCAAAATAGAAGATTGTAACAAATTAATAAGTAACGAATTGTATCTTCTTCTGAATCACCTGATTATTATGCCTACAATCTACATACTAGTTTGAATTACTAATACCTCTCGTACACATGATAAGGTAATAACCACTTTGATAGTACGGTTATTTAACATACTTTATATTTGTGACTACAATCGCTAGTTATTGCAGCCAGCTGTTAGTCACACACACAGAGATCTATAGAGTGGCCTTGGGGGCGTGGGCGGTGTAATTGAACTATGAACAAAATAGGCAAACATCGCGAAAACGCAATCAGTCGGGACTTGATTGCCTAACGCGTCACACGGGAGTGTTTTTTTATAATGCCTGCTTGTTCAGTGGTTGTGTGCAAGAATCGAAGTGACCATAAACTTGAAAGGGTCACTTTTCATAGGTAAGTACAATAACAATTTTGTTTTCTACCATTTATACCCAAATTTCATTTTATTTCGTTAAAATAATTTTCACTGAGTGACATATGTAACCTAACGATTGAACCTAATACATTGCTCGCTAAGTGTAGCGTGCCTGGTGTTGAAATCAGTTTGACCGAGTGATGATAATTGCGCATATTGAATCGGCCGCTCCCGCGCACGGCCGCTGCTAAGAGCTTTGACATAGAGTTGTACCTGTCATTTCTTGTTGTCGATACGTCACGTTGCCGCGAATAGTACCTACGAGTAAATAACTAATGTTAAGTAGATAATTTTGAGAGTTTAAAAAATATTATGTTTATGTAAAACAATGGTGAATTACTTATTATTATTAGTGTAACAAAGTACCTAAATTAATGTAGATGTGTGCAAAGTCAACTTTCTTTATTTTTGTGTTTCTTATTAATAAATATTTTTTAAAATTATAATATAAAAAAATATTATTTAACTGTAAAATAGTTACTATAAAGTAGTTACTTACCTACTTTGTGTTATCGAGTCTTAAATATTTCAGAATATTTTGTTAATTTCATCAAAATTCCAACTGTTGTTTATGTCATATACTAGCGGGATCTCGTAATGTTTATCAATTTTCAAATTACGTCACACTTTTTTTTACTAAAGCCTAAAATGCCATATCAAGTTATTTATTACCTTTTTAAAAGTTAAATGTTAAGTCACTTTTTGAAGATGAAATTAATTTCTTTATTTGTAGCAATGATATTTAATCAAAAATGATTATTTTAACATTATTTGGATGTGCAACAACGCAAGTGCTCGATAACAAATTTATCGACAGTCAATCACTAGCGTACGTGTGAAATTTGTTGAATGTATTTGCTATACTGAGGCGCGTACTTACACAGTAGATAGCAATGTGTGCGCGCCAATGAGAGTACCGCCTTAAATGTGTGAGTGTCAGAGATTTATCAATGTGGGTGTTTTTTGTGTTATTATTTAGATGTCAATGTAAGTGTGGCTTATAGCCGCTTACATCAGAACTCAAACTAAGTGCGCTTAGCGGCCCATCTCCTGTGTTTCTGTTATCTATGGTCACACACAAAGATAAAAAATGCTAACAGAGTACGTCTATAAACAGAACAAACATAGCAAAATAATTCAACAGTAGAACATCGATTATTTTAACCTAATAAGTCATGTCTAAAAAGTCCTGTGCTGATGCAGACTTCTCTAAAATACATCAGCTGCATCTCCTTACGTGCATGTCGTTAGAGTCGACTAAGGAACCCGGGCAATCTCTCAGGCGATCTGCTAGCAACTTGTCACTCTAATCATTACATCTGTTCCCGATATGCTAAACATGACTGCAGTAAACAGATTTTAGCAATAGTGTATTGAATGTGTGTGCGGTACTTCCTTAATGAAGTCTGTCTCTAGTCGACGCGTTATAAAGACGAACTACTAGTGTTCGTCTACAATGGAATAACTACATAGCTTTTGTTGACCTTTTTAAGTGAAACAGGAAATGGTTTCAATACATACACTGCAAACAATTACGATTACAATTGATTTTAAATATTCCTGTTTGGTCATGAAGACATAATTTGTTATGTATTTATTTATTACTAGCTGTTGCCCGCGACTCCGTCCGCGTGGACTGCAGCCAAAACAAAATGTCGAAATCTTCCGCAATAAAAAGTAGCCTATGTATTAAACTAGGATGTCAGCTAACTCTATACCCAATTTTATCCGGCGTTTAGACGTGAAGAAATAACAAACACACTCACACACCCACAAACTTTCGCCTTTATAATATTAGTGTGATGTGATCAGATACTCGACTTGGCCCGCGGCACCACATCCATCGAAGGATTAGATAGAACACCCCATCCATGAGTCAGAAAAATTGTCTATGTACATAATGGTAACTCTTCCTATTGCAATTATTACATACTCGCACCTATCTTTGGTAGAGGCTGGGCAGTTATTCTAATAGGTCCTATTTTGCAAGAGGTGATTAGTGTACTGCCTCTTCCCGGGCACAAATACAAGTAACGTGATAAAGCTTATTAGCCATTGTAACATAGTAATTACCTGTATGATGAGGGGTCGAAAAGCGTAGATGCCCTCGTCGCTCACATGAGACGGGAACACACTGAGATCGAAGTCTATTATTGCACATTTTGAAGAGTTGCAATAGTTGGCCACCTGAAAATTACAGAGATTTTTTATTATCTCATCTAAATAAGGGAGCTTTAAGGTGTATCTATAGTGTATTAATAATATACTAGTTACTAATGAACTCTAGGATTACCAGGTTCACCAGATTCACCAGATACCTAAACTTGCTGACCAGAGGTCTAGAACATGACAGCACAGACAGCATCACTCACCACGGCCAAGGAGTCGGGCTTGAGACCGATGTTGTAGATGAGCACGGTGTAGGGCAGCGCGGCGGCGGCGCGCACGAACGCCACGGCCTGCGCGTGCGCCGCGCCGCGAGCGTACGTCACGAGCGCCGGCCGCGACGTGTTGCGCCACGCCGCGCGCCCGTCCGCGCCCAGCAGCGCCAGGTAGCGCTCCTCCGCCGCCACCAGGTGCCGCTCCTCCACATCGCGCAGGTTCTCCTGGGGGTGCCCGAGACGCCATCAGCCACAAGACGATAGTTACAGCTTGTGCTAGAGTGTGCACATTTAGTCTGCTACAACTCACATGAGATTGATATGCGCAAGATGTGCCCAATCCTGAAAATCTCCAGGAAATGTTAAAATTTTATGAAAGTAAGAAACCAGTGCTTATACCATGAACTGTTAAAACAGGCCGCGGAAGTATGACCCTGCTATAAGCAGAATATCTGGAGATCATGATTCATAGAAAACAATTTACTGAAGTCTATAATATTTAATATCAAAGGTAACTAATGTGACAACATGCAGGTATCTTAGCTACCTGAAATTAATCTCTTCCTTATATTTATTTTTACTCATATTTATTGTAGTAAGTAGATATTCTTATAACTAACAGTATTTACAGACTTCATCATGTAATTTGTTAACATGTTCAGTGCCAGCAGATTTTCTTAGCATGCCAACATTATCAGCTGTGCCAACCCCTAGAGCCAAAACGCAAATAAGCATCAGTGGCACCTCTAGAAAACCAAGGAAGTGGCAGTGAATGTGTTAACTAAAATATCCAAATGTTAAAACTACAATTTTGTTTCTCCCTCTTTTAATCGTCCTATCTCTTTCCACACTACGGCGTGCCGCGTGTGTTCTCCCCCCGCCCTATATCTGCCAGTTGCCCAACTACCGCGGTACCGACCTCTCGCTCGACAAGTGAATTTCTGTGTGTGACAAACTGACCTACCCAATCAGAATGCCCTTACCCTAAAAGTGGACTATAGTGAACTGTGAACCTAAACCCTACGAGAGATTCCGTGCAGAAGAAAAGGAACACGGAGCCTACAAAGGTAGTTTGACCTACCTATTTTTAACTCGCGGCCCCCCCTACCTAATCATAAACAGCCAATGTAGAGCATGTAACTACTGTAACTTGTTTAATTATTATGAAAACTGAAACTTACCTGGAAATCTTTTATGTGCTGGTGTGTCTGAGTTACAATACTTTGGATAGATTGTGGTGGCTGTGTGTGGAACACTATTAAAAATATACTTATTGCAAAAAGTGATGTTGATAATAAAAGGAAATTTTTAGTTTTCATCTTGCTGCCTCATTATCACAAAATTAGATTTAACACATATGTCACGTTCATTATGCTAAATATTATTCATCACTAATCTATAGTCTTATTAATATTTATCATCATAGGTACCTGTGGAAAGCCCAAATGTAAAATCAATAATGTTAGAAAAGTTTCCAAATATTCGATTAATCATAAAATAGATATTTTAAAATAATTATAAAATAACTATCTTACTTCAGAAGCCAAATGTAGTATGTGTTATAGATACGAAACAGGCAACCTTGCGAGTCCTCAGACCAAATTTATACTAAATCAAGGTACCTACTGAGGCTCGGTTTCGGTTTTAATCTTTTTTGTTGAGAACAAATGAACATTTTTAATCCATGGACCTCAAAATTTGAAATTTCTGCCAACACCAGAGGATAACAGGTAATGGATAAGGATTAATTTTATTCTTAATTCGTTTAAATATTAGTTAAAATGTTGAATGCGGCTCTATAAAATTTCCGTAAACATTTGAACACTCACTATAAGCTATAAGCACAAAGAATATACTACTCTCTATATAAGTATTTTGTTTAGAAACAAAAAGATAAACCACAAATCCTTTCTTACATATCGAGATTTTTCGATTTGATGTTTTTTTTTTTATTTGTTTATTTATCCCCCGAAGGAAAGGCAAGAGGAACTAAGCCCATACAGCCATTGTCTTTAGTAAATGATTTTTATGATGAATGATGACGATGAATGGAAACGTCAAGAAAATCCTCAAGAATGTAGTTAGTTAAAATGAAAAATGATTGCAGAAACAACTTACATGGGCCCATGAAGAGATCGTATTCCGGCTAAAGTTTTACCCAGCTTACCTGCGTATAAATCGGAAGCTAAAGGCGAATGGTTTTATTTTCATAGTTATTTTTTTAATTGTTTATCCCGAAGAAAAGGCAAGGTGAACTAAGCCCATACAGCCAAATGTAAATGATTGTACAAATAAATTTTGATTTTCACAAGAAAATTATACCCGCTCCCTTCCAGATTTCCCGCCGAATCGACATTTATTTATGTATTTTTATTTAAAAGTGAATGATAGCCAACTTTGTAAATTGTATTGTATAACCGATTAATAAATTTTAATTTATTGAAAAAACCCAAGATGTATGTGGAAAAACTACGGAAAAACTGTACCCTAATCATAAAACACAATAGTGACCCTGATCGCTCTGGCGTACGTAGTCGTATTTACTTTTCTTACCAGACCCAGCCTGTATTGACATATATAATAGGATTCCTTTGCCTTTTCGTCGGTAAAATGAACAAAAAAATAGAACTGCCAATTTTATTTCGTCCTCGTAAAAGCGTGAATAATTTTATTGTATAAAATTCACGTATTTACATTGGTGGTGAATATAAAATAATGTCGAATATATCTAGAAAAAGGAAAGAGAGTTCAAAAACCAAAATGAAGGTAACAATTTTCACCATTGCCGATGTTCTCGTCTTGTTTTTTTTTTGGGTAGGTTTTCGTGCGTGATGGCCCAAAAAATGTATGACGAATATGTACACGCATGCATGTTTACTTACGGATTCTACATATAATATTGGCAAAAAACATTACCTTTACATAAAACAATGTTAAGTGTAGGTATATTCGAGGAAAGGGACATTCTAAGTAAACCTACAGGGAAAAAAGTAGACTGAATCCGGTAGGTAATTAGACGGTTAAGTGATAAGTGCCAGAAGATTTGGACCCTGTGCAATCATCTGTTAACATAAAGATAGTTATTCCGAGAAGGTAATAAATAATGGTGTTTCTTCCAGAGCATGGGTGACCATAAAGAATTTTTAAAACGCATTACGAAGACTTTGTACTATGGACAACTGCCAAGCGTGCCCTGCTTAAGCTTACCGGTCACAGGTACATTATACGATTCAAAACAATTGAAAAACTTATGTAAAGTATTTCGAAGAAATGCTGTTGATCAAAATTTGGCAGTTATGTAGCTTACATGCATTATATAACATACACTAGTGTTTCCCAAGTGGTGGTCAGAACTGCTGGCCCAGGAAGAAGGTCCTTCATCCATATTTAGTATAGTAGGGTTAGATCTAAAAGGTTGGTTACTAATTGCTAGTTTATCACCCCCTTTTTTTTAGGCCCCCTTTTATTCGGCATTATGATTAATGATCTGGATTCCACTCTAAAAAACGCTAGATGCCTTCTTTATGCGGATGACCTTAAGCTGATATATGGGGTGAAGAATAGCACCGACTCTGTAACCCTACAGGAAGACATCAACTCGCTTTTCCACTGGAGTGTGGCCAATAAACTCGCCTTCAACCCATCTAAATGTTGCGTTATGATGTTTAGCCGTGCCCGAGTGCCGCTGCTCGCCCAATATATGTTAGGTTCGGAACTATTAAGCCGGGTTAGCTCTGTCGTGGATCTTGGAGTTGCTTTCGATTCCCGACTAAATTTTCACCAACACATAACCTCCATCGCCGCCAACTGTTACCGTAGGTTAGGTTTCGTAATACGTAACTCCCGTGACTTCCACGACTCTGGTACTATAAAATTGCTATACACGGCACTAGTGCGAAGTAAAATTGAGGCAGCAGCAATCGTTTGGAACCCCCACGAGAGTACTTATGCTTTGCTTCTCGAGAGAGTTCAGAAGGCATTTCTGAGATCCCTATATAGGAAATTGTATGGGTACTATCCATTCCTATACCCTACAATCTTCTTACTAGGTATGCTGGGCTTGAACTCCCTAGAGGCAAGGCGTAACTACACCTTATTGACGACCGCGTGCCGTGCCCTGCGTGGCACCTGCGACATCCCTGAGCTTGTGGCCCAGCTGGTGAGACTGTCTGTCCCTGATGTGCCCAAATACTCTCTCAGACCCCGCAGCCGTCACCTCCTAGCTGCTCCTCAGGCGCGCACGGTGTCGCATAGGAACTCTCCATTAGTTCGTGCTCTGACCCTGCTGAATGCGCTTCTGACGTCAGCACCGGAGTGTGATTTGTTTGCTGATAGATGGAGGAGTGTTTGTGCAGAGTGTATGAGATTTTGCGAGATGACCGATAGTGTGCGGATTAGCTCTATTATGTATTAATTCGTGTTTTTATTATTATTATTATTTTTTATCAGTTTTTTTTATTTTTTATATATATGTCTATCTACTGTTTTTCTGTTTGTTCGTTTTGTGTACTTTTAATTTTATTTTACCTATAAACTTGACGGTATCTTGGTTTTGCTGTAATGCCGTCAAGTCCGTGTAAATAAATAAATAAAAATTAAAATAAAAATATTATGTTGAAAAACTATTTATAATGATTTATTATTTATTTCAAACATTGATATAGTTACATCATAAATATGTCTGACTACCCTACAACAAACCAACTTTTATAATATAAAAGTTGGGGTAGAATATAAACTACTTGACAGATGTCAAGTTGTACACATAACATACCTTTCCCTCAGGTTAAGAAATTATAATTAAACTAACTGACAAGATTAACAAAATCAACTTCCTATCACTATCTCCAAACTAATTAAGTAACACGATCATATGGATTTTTGTTATGTACCGAATTCTTCTTTTTAGTTTTTCCAATTTCAGAGTCTGATGTAGATGGAATACCCAAAATCTCAGCCCATTGTTCTGAGCTTGGTACCTCGATTATTTCGTCTTCCTTTTCTTCAACTATAACTTCCTGTCTTCCCTCTCTGTCTTCTTCGACCATTTCCATGTCCTCCAACTCAGTACTTTCTGTCTGTTCTTTGTCACCTTCTCTTACTTTTACTAACTGGTCTATATGTCTGTGTATTGTGTCCCCTTGTTTTGTCTCTACTCTGTAACTTGATGGTCCTTCTTTTTCTGCAATTCTCCCTGGCATCCATTTAGGTCCCACTGAGTAATTTCTATACATTACTTTTATTCCAATTTCAGTTTCCTGCTTTTTCTATTAGAGTTATTTACTATTTGTTCCTCCATTTTCTTATTTATATTTGTATTTGGATGTATTGTGTCCAGTAATGTCCTTAATTGTCTCTTCATAAGCAGCTCAGCAGGGCTTTTGTTTGTTGTTGAGCATGGTGTAGTCCTCATTGCAATCAAAATTCTAGGTAGTTTTAAATCCCATGGCAAGTCATCCATTTTTTTGAGTTTTTGTTTCAGGGACTGTACCATCCGCTCAGCTTGGCCGTTTGTCGCCGGGTGGTATGGGGCAGTAGTCACATGCTTTATTTTATTAGCGTTCAAAAAATCTTTGAACTCCTTAGAAACAAATGCTGTACCATTATCCGATACTAAAGTCTCACAAAGGCCATGATGTGCAAACATGTATCTTAGGTGCTTAATTACAGTTGCAGATGACATAGAATTTACAATATAGATTTCAGGCCACTTAGAATAGGAATCTACAACAATCAAAAATATTTTGTTCTGGAAGGGTCCTGCAAAGTCAATATGGATACGTGACCATGGTCTTGACGGAACTATCCACTCATGTGCTGTCTTTATAGGCATATTCCTATTTTCCAAACATTGTTGACAATTGTTAATCATAGTCTCTATGTCTTTGTCCAAGTGAGGCCACCACACATAGCTTCGTGCTATTGATTTTGTATGGACAATACCACTGTGGGTTTGATGCAGCAACTGTAGTATTGTATTTCTCATTCTTGTGGAAGTACTACACGAGTTCCAACAAAATACAATCATCTTGTATGCTTAACTCATTTCGATGAAGCCAATATTTGTGCATATCTTTATCTTGTACTCTTATTGGCCACCCTTTAATATGTATTGATGGACTTCTCTAAGTAACAAGTCCTTTTTAGTCTCTTGTGCAATTTGATTGGTACCAAAAGGTAAGTCTAATGGTGTTTCCGCTATCAACAAAATATCTCCCGGGAGTTCCGGCTCTTCAGGGGGTACAGGTAAAGGCCATCTGCTTAAACCGTCAGCATTAGCAATTTTCTTTCCTGACCTGTACACAATCTGATAATCATGCGCTGATAAAGCAAGACATATTCGTGTTAATCTTGGCGATAATATGTCAGGCATTTTCTTATTTGGATTGAAAATTCCCAATAATGGTTGATGGTCAGTAATAATAGTAAACGGACGTCCCATTAAGTAATTGTGGAACTTCTTAAGTCCGAAAAGTATAGCTGTAGCCTCTTTGTCAAGCTGCGAATAGCGTCTTTCGTGTGGATGTAATGTCCTAGAGCCCATAGCAATAGCTTTTTCTTCGCCATCCTCCGTGATATGGGACAAAACAACACCGACTCCAAATCCGAAGAGTCGCAAGTTAACGTTAACTTCTTTCTGCAATCATAATGTGTTAGTGTAATGTCAGTAGTAAGCAAACTTTTCGTTTTTTCAAATGCAGATTGTTCTTCATCCGTCCATTTCCAACCCTCCTTACGATTTAATAAGCGGTGCAACGGCTCTAGTACTGTTGCTTTGTGATATACAAATCTTTCATAAAAATTGTAGAGTCCTAGAAAAGCCTGGAGTTGTTGTATATTTGTGTGGTGCTGGTGTCTTATTTATTGCTTCCACCTTACTAGGTGCCGGGTGTAAACCCTCAGCATCCACTATAAATCCTAAAAATTCCACTCTGTCTTTGGCAAACTTGCACTTGTCTTTATTTAGCTTCAAACCAGCTCTATCTATGCGTTTAAGTACCATATCCAGTCTGTCATACATCTCATGGTAAGTACCACCGGTGATAATTATATCGTCGAGAAGAACAGCCACGCCAGGAATGTTCGCTAGCAGGGCAGTCATTATACGTTGAAATATCCCTGGGCTGGCTTTAACACCAAACGCTAATCTGTGCATGGAGAATAACCCTTTGCATGTATTTAATGTTATATCTTGGAAGTATCTTCATCAACGGTGACTTGTGTATAGGCTCTGTCCAAATCTAGAGTTGTAAAGCAGCGTCCACCCGCGAGGAGAGCAAATATTTCGTTTGCTGTTGGCATTGGATAGGTATCCGAATCAGATGCTTGGTTGACAGTGCTACGGTAGTCGCCACACAAACGAATGCTACCGTTTTTCTTATAATGGGAACTACTGGTGTTGCCCATTCAGAATATGGTATGGGTTTAAGTACTCCATCAGAAACCATGTTATCAATCTCATCTTCCACTCTCTGTCGCAAAGCATAAGGTACTGGGCGTGCTTTTAAGAATCTTGGTACAGCCTTTGTTGACAAATGTATTTAACTGGTTCTCCACGGTAAGTACCCAAACCAGGTGTAAAAATATCTTTATATTTGCAAATCAATTCTTATACTGTATATTTTCTTCACACAAGTTAATTTTATTAAAACAAATATCTAAAGGTTGGAACCAATCTCGTCCTAGCAGGTTAGGTCCTCTTCCTTTAGCTACTATTACTGTCAATTAGTTTGAAAAATAGCCTATTGTGTACTTCTACAGACACTTAAACTAACTGTCCCAGTAAGTTAACAGGAGAGTTAGTCCATGTAGACAATTGTATAGACAGTGGCTTTAATTGTTTTTGTTTCCATTGTGGTAATAACTTGAATGTATCAAAAAATCACATTATTAAAGAGTATGCTGCTCCTGAATCTATTTGCATTTGTGTTTTTACACCACATATTATCACTGCTGTCACAATAGGTAATAAAAACTTTCCTCAAGCCACTTGGTCCTGAAATACTGTAAATACCATTTAGCAATAAACTTTCATCTTCATTTGTATTATTTTCTGTTGTATAATTAACTTTTCTGTTTACAAAAAACTATTACGTTTCTGTGTACATATTTTTCCAAATGTCCTTTTTTATGGCAGTAATTACATATGGCGTTGATGTACCGGCAAACTCCACTATGCTTATCGCCACATCTTATAGCATGATCGATACTGGGCATGTATGATGGTGTATTATCTTTCACCGCTCCTAGAAGAAACAAGTCCATTGGTTCTACTGTGCTTGCAAAAGTTGTAGATGCATGTAATGTGATATTTGGGTTACTCGCTGCATTGGGCATTCGCATAAGGCTAACATCTTAGGGGAAGTGCTGTTTCAGCCGAAATCATAGCATCTACCACTTGTGCATATGTTAAAAAAAAAAAGATCTCGTTTCAGTAACTCAAACAGAGGAGGAAAAAACAATTTTTCATCTTTGATTCCAAGAAAAAAGGAGATAAACTAGGCAAAAACGATCAAAAAATTCGAAGATTGCGTTCTAAATTGTCAAAATTACAACAAGCTCCAAAAAAATTTTTTTCTTAACTGTGTTATATAATCATTAGCCTTTTCTTCCTTGAGCTGATCACGATTGTAAAATCGATAAGTCATTTTATCTCATTCGCCTTAGGTGTATAATGATTGGTTAGTAACACCACTAATTGGTAAAAATATGTAACATCCTGTGATTGACGTGGAGTAATCAAAGCCAAAGCTGTTTCATACACTTGTGCACCCACACACTGTATAAAAGTTAGCCTTCTTAGCCTGGTCTGATATGATATTATTTGCTATGAAGCAATATCCAAGTCTGTCTATGTAGTGTCGAAAATCTTCATTCCCGGGTTGGTACTCATGGAATTTAATAGCACTCATGTTGGTACATGAATATTATACTTAATTTTTGACCTCGTCGCCACTATTATGTTGAAAAACTATTTATAATGATTTATTATTTATTTCAAACATTGATATAGTTACATCATAAATATGTCTGACTACCCTACAACAAACCAACTTTTATAATATAAAAGTTGGGGTAGAATATAAACTACTTGACAGATGTCAAGTTGTACACATAACATACCTTTCCCTCAGGTTAAGAAATTATAATTAAACTAACTGACAAGATTAACAAAATCAACTTCCTATCACTATCTCCAAACTAATTAAGTAACACGATCATATGGATTTTTGTTATGTACCGAATTCTTCTTTTTAGTTTTTCCAATTTCAGAGTCTGATGTAGATGGAATACCCAAAATCTCAGCCCATTGTTCTGAGCTTGGTACCTCGATTATTTCGTCTTCCTTTTCTTCAACTATAACTTCCTGTCTTCCCTCTCTGTCTTCTTCGACCATTTCCATGTCCTCCAACTCAGTACTTTCTGTCTGTTCTTTGTCACCTTCTCTTACTTTTACTAACTGGTCTATATGTCTGTGTATTGTGTCCCCTTGTTTTGTCTCTACTCTGTAACTTGATGGTCCTTCTTTTTCTGCAATTCTCCCTGGCATCCATTTAGGTCCCACTGAGTAATTTCTATACATTACTTTTATTCCAATTTCAGTTTCCCTGCTTTTTCTATTAGAGTTATTTACTATTTGTTCCTCCATTTTCTTATTTATATTTGTATTTGGATGTATTGTGTCCAGTAATGTCCTTAATTGTCTCTTCATAAGCAGCTCAGCAGGGCTTTTGTTTGTTGTTGAGCATGGTGTAGTCCTCATTGCAATCAAAATTCTAGGTAGTTTTAAATCCCATGGCAAGTCATCCATTTTTTTGAGTTTTTGTTTCAGGGACTGTACCATCCGCTCAGCTTGGCCGTTTGTCGCCGGGTGGTATGGGGCAGTAGTCACATGCTTTATTTTATTAGCGTTCAAAAAATCTTTGAACTCCTTAGAAACAAATGCTGTACCATTATCCGATACTAAAGTCTCACAAAGGCCATGATGTGCAAACATGTATCTTAGGTGCTTAATTACAGTTGCAGATGACATAGAATTTACAATATAGATTTCAGGCCACTTAGAATAGGAATCTACAACAATCAAAAATATTTTGTTCTGGAAGGGTCCTGCAAAGTCAATATGGATACGTGACCATGGTCTTGACGGAACTATCCACTCATGTGCTGTCTTTATAGGCATATTCCTATTTTCCAAACATTGTTGACAATTGTTAATCATAGTCTCTATGTCTTTGTCCAAGTGAGGCCACCACACATAGCTTCGTGCTATTGATTTTGTATGGACAATACCACTGTGGGTTTGATGCAGCAACTGTAGTATTGTATTTCTCATTCTTGGTGGAAGTACTACACGAGTTCCCAACAAAATACAATCATCTTGTATGCTTAACTCATTTCGATGAAGCCAATATTTGTGCATATCTTTATCTTGTACTCTTATTGGCCACCCCTTTAATATGTATTGATGGACTTCTCTAAGTAACAAGTCCTTTTTAGTCTCTTGTGCAATTTGATTGGTACCAAAAGGTAAGTCTAATGGTGTTTCCGCTATCAACAAAATATCTCCCGGGAGTTCCGGCTCTTCAGGGGGTACAGGTAAAGGCCATCTGCTTAAACCGTCAGCATTAGCAATTTTCTTTCCTGACCTGTACACAATCTGATAATCATGCGCTGATAAAGCAAGACATATTCGTGTTAATCTTGGCGATAATATGTCAGGCATTTTCTTATTTGGATTGAAAATTCCCAATAATGGTTGATGGTCAGTAATAATAGTAAACGGACGTCCCATTAAGTAATTGTGGAACTTCTTAAGTCCGAAAAGTATAGCTGTAGCCTCTTTGTCAAGCTGCGAATAGCGTCTTTCGTGTGGATGTAATGTCCTAGAGCCCATAGCAATAGCTTTTTCTTCGCCATCCTCCGTGATATGGGACAAAACAACACCGACTCCAAATTCCGAAGAGTCGCAAGTTAACGTTAACTTCTTTCTGCAATCATAATGTGTTAGTGTAATGTCAGTAGTAAGCAAACTTTTCGTTTTTTCAAATGCAGATTGTTCTTCATCCGTCCATTTCCAACCCTCCTTACGATTTAATAAGCGGTGCAACGGCTCTAGTACTGTTGCTTTGTGATATACAAATCTTTCATAAAAATTGTAGAGTCCTAGAAAAGCCTGGAGTTGTTGTATATTTTGTGGTGCTGGTGTCTTATTTATTGCTTCCACCTTACTAGGTGCCGGGTGTAAACCCTCAGCATCCACTATAAATCCTAAAAATTCCACTCTGTCTTTGGCAAACTTGCACTTGTCTTTATTTAGCTTCAAACCAGCTCTATCTATGCGTTTAAGTACCATATCCAGTCTGTCATACATCTCATGGTAAGTACCACCGGTGATAATTATATCGTCGAGAAGAACAGCCACGCCAGGAATGTTCGCTAGCAGGGCAGTCATTATACGTTGAAATATCCCTGGGCTGGCTTTAACACCAAACGCTAATCTGTGCATGGAGAATAACCCTTTGCATGTATTTAATGTTAATATCTTGGAAGTATCTTCATCAACGGTGACTTGTGTATAGGCTCTGTCCAAATCTAGAGTTGTAAAGCAGCGTCCACCCGCGAGGAGAGCAAATATTTCGTTTGCTGTTGGCATTGGATAGGTATCCGAATCAGATGCTTGGTTGACAGTGCTACGGTAGTCGCCACACAAACGAATGCTACCGTTTTTCTTAATAATGGGAACTACTGGTGTTGCCCATTCAGAATATGGTATGGGTTTAAGTACTCCATCAGAAACCATGTTATCAATCTCATCTTCCACTCTCTGTCGCAAAGCATAAGGTACTGGGCGTGCTTTTAAGAATCTTGGTACAGCCTTTGTTGACAAATGTATTTTAACTGGTTCTCCACGGTAAGTACCCAAACCAGGTGTAAAAATATCTTTATATTTGCAAATCAATTCCTTATACTGTATATTTTCTTCACACAAGTTAATTTTATTAAAACAAATATCTAAAGGTTGGAACCAATCTCGTCCTAGCAGGTTAGGTCCTCTTCCTTTAGCTACTATTACTGTCAAATTAGTTTGTATATTGTGTACTTCTACAGACACTTCTAACTGTCCCAGTAAGTTAACAGGAGAGTTAGTCCATGTAGACAATTGTATAGACAGTGGCTTTAATTGTTTTTGTTTCCATTGTGGTAATAACTTGAATGTATCCACATTTATTAAAGAGTATGCTGCTCCTGAATCTATTTGCATTTGTGTTTTTACACCACATATTATCACTGCTGTCACAATAGGTAATACTTTCCTCAAGCCACTTGGTCCTGAAATACTGTAAATACCATTTAGCAATAAACTTTCATCTTCATTTGTATTATTTTCTGTTGTATAATTAACTTTTCTGTTTACACTATTACGTTTCTGTGTACATATTTTTTCCAAATGTCCTTTTTTATGGCAGTAATTACATATGGCGTTGATGTACCGGCAAACTCCACTATGCTTATCGCCACATCTATAGCATGATCGATACTTGTATGATGGTGTATTATCTTTCACCGCTCCTATGTCCATTGGTTCTACTGTGCTTGCAGTTGTAGATGCATGTAATGTGATATTTGGGTTACTCGCTGCATTCATTCGCATAAGGCTAACATCTTGAAGTGCTGTTTCAGCCGAAATCATAGCATCTACCACTTGTGCATATGTTAAATTATCTCGTTTCAGTAACTCAAACTGCAATTTTTCATCTTTGATTCCACAAACTAGGCGATCTCGAAGATTGCGTTCTAAATTGTCAAAATTACAACAAGCTCCTAATTTTCTTAACTGTGTTATATAATCATTAGCCTTTTCTTCCTTGAGCTGATCACGATTGTAAAATCGATAAGTCATTGTTATCTCATTCGCCTTAGGTGTATAATGATTGGTTAGTAACACCACTAATTGGTCATATGTAACATCCTGTGATTGACGTGGAGTAATCAAAGCCAAAGCTGTTTCATACACTTGTGCACCACACACTGTATAAAAGTTAGCCTTCTTAGCCTGGTCTGATATGATATTATTTGCAATGAAGCAATATCCAAGTCTGTCTATGTAGTGTCGAAAATCTTCATTCCCGGGTTGGTACTCATGGAATTTAATAGCACTCATGTTGGTACATGAATATTATACTTAATTTTTGACCTCGTCGCCACTATTATGTTGAAAAACTATTTATAATGATTTATTATTTATTTCAAACATTGATATAGTTACATCATAAATATGTCTGACTACCCTACAACAAACCAACTTTTATAATATAAAAGTTGGGGTAGAATATAAACTACTTGACAGATGTCAAGTTGTACACATAACAAAAAATAAATCACATGAGAATGTTTTTGAGTTCCTTAGTTGACTTTTACAAAGAAAATGCAGCTGATTCTAGTGGAGACATGCATTAGGACATGAAGAAGCATTTCACTGGACACCCCGTGCATCTCATGTAAGTTGCACCCCCAGCAGTGCTGTAAATAGCCCTTTCTGCGCCCTGTCCGAGCTTCTATAACTTGCGCCCTATTTAGTCCTGCCTGGTCTAGCCAAATGGCCATCGCACCCACCAGAGTCTGTTCCCTATGCCTGCGCACCGGTGGCACCGCCCTGACCCTGGTGTTGGTTGTGGTGTTGCAGAGATTTCGTGCGCGCTGTGGTCGGCGGCGCAGCGCGGGCGCTCGCTGCGGCGGCTGCACGCGGACGCGGCGGCGCGGCTGACGCACGCGGCGCACGTGTCGCCCTGCGCGCTGGTGCTGGCCGTGCTGTACCTGGAGCGCCTGCAGCGCCGCGCGCCCGCCTACCTCACCGCCACCGCGCCGGATCATCTGTTCCTCGTGTCCTTGGTGAGTGAACAGCCATGATCTATTGTTTATAGTTGTGTAATGACTAGATAAGTATTTTGTACATAATAAAAATATTTTCTTTGTTACCTTACTACTTACTAATGTAATAAATGTGAAAGTTTATAGCTCTTTTCAAACAAGATTTACCAAACAGATTTTATTAAAACTTAGGAGTTATGGAGGTAAACAATAGTAGGCTTAAGCTATTTTCTGTATAAAAGGGATATTTTTCAATACTAAAAATTGTTGTTTTCAGATGGTTGGTAATAAATTCTTGCAAGACGACGGCGAGGATGACGAGATGATGTGCTCGGATTGGGCGGCGTCCGGTGGTATCGATCTCAAAGACCTCAAGAAATTAGAAGTGGAATTCCTGAACGCTATTGTAAGTATGCACACTAAGTTTCTAGCCACCTATGTAATATCTTTAGTGCGGTATTAATTGATGGTCTTCATAGGAATGGGACGTATACGTGAGCTCGGAGGAGTTCTCCCGGCGGCTAGCGTGGCTGGAGCGCGCGGTGGCGCTGCGGCAGGCGGCGGCGCGAGGCTGGTTCACGTACAGCGACCTACTGGCGGCGCGGCCCGCGCTGCTGGCGGGCGCTGTGACAGCTCTGGCCGCTCTGGCTGCCGTGGCCGCGCTGGCCGGCTTGACCGCCGCGCACTCGACTCCTGCTCCACCCCGCCCCGCTGCACGCCTTGCCCCCGCCCCCGCCGCGCCCGCACCCTCGCCTGACTCGCACACCCTGGCCCTCGACCCGGCACGACTCGCTCCACTGTCAAACGCGACGCTGGACTCGTGGCCTGAGCGACCCGCCTGCTGTACCTCCTGGTCTCGCACACAGTCCGCATGGCCCGCCGCCGCCCCCGGGCCCGCGCCCCCCGCCCCCTGGTGGCAGGTGCCGGCGGCGCTAGGCTCGCTGGGCTGGCTGCAGTTGGCGCGGCCGCTGCAGCGCTGGCTGCGCGCGGAGCCCGAGCCGTGCTGCGGTCCCGGCGCCGCCGTCGACAAGCTGAGGGTCTTCTTGGCGGCCGTCTCCGACCGGTAGGAATCTCGACATATCGAGCTAGCGATCGAATCATATATTAATAAATTATTGTCACGCACACTCGAGTGAACAGTTGTAAAGAATATTTATTTATTTTATTGATAACAAAAAAATATTTAGGTAAATAAAATCTAGTACTCTATGAACTTCCCAGCACGTTTTGTAAAAAACATTTGCAAAAAAATAGAAATGTACATTTCTAACCAGTGATGTAAGTAATTATATTTGCAATAGAAATATGCAGAGAAAATTATTAGCAAAAACTAGCTTGTCCAAAAGTCAGGGCAGTATAAAATCCTCCTTAACAATAACCATAGTAATGTAAATATCCAGAGAACTCTAAATAAAATATTGTTATTTATTAGCATTCCATAACTACTATTTATAATACAGTTATATATATATGTATAATACAGTTCTCCTTTTAAAAATCTATGATTGTTATAGTTAAGAACAGCCTTTATACCCTGTACCTCCTAACTGTAACTTCAGATTGTATATATTTTTATAAAATTATTAATAAATACGTACTTATATACTTACATGCTATTTTAGTCATTTTAAAGAAAGAAATCATACTCGTATCAGTCAGTAACATAAATACTCTGGTTTTTATGTAGAAATCTCATGTGTGCAATCTTGCTAATAATATTATAGCAAGATTGCTGTTACTGTTAAGGTAAAAACTACTGAAGAGTAGTTTTCCAAAAAGTAAAGCAATAGTATAATGTCATGCGAACAAACTTGCGGGTGGTCGCTAGTAAAGAAACAATCTTTATATATAAAAATCTTCTGTTTGTGTGTTTGTAATGGATTTCCCTCTAAACCACTGAATGAAATTATGTGTGTGTGTGTGTGTATATGTGGGTTCGAGAATGGTTTAGATTCACAATTCAGTCAACATTTTTTTTCTGCAGTCCACATGGACGGAATTCAAAACATACAGTGAAACATTATAAACATGTGATTTCGAGTCTCAAATTTTGTGGATAGATTCTCTATAGTGGGCTATTTACATAGCTTTTCATATCTTTTTTGGTGCCACCTATAAGAAGCAGCCTGTCATTTCTCGGGCTCAAGAATTTCATTAAAATTGGTTCAGTAGTTTTGCCATACAAGACGCACAAACATACACACACACATACACTTACACATTTATACTTAATATTAGTATACAGAGTTTTTTCGTTGCCACCGTTTACAAAGGGTACGTGCTCTATACATCAAATAAAGTTTATATAAAAAAAATTCTGGAACATGTTTTTAATTTTTTGACATTTTTTTATTAACATGATCGCGCGAAATGTATGGTGTCCAGTGTTTGTGTTAACTTTTTATAGGTAGTTTGGTATGTCTACGTGCATTTATGCAAAAAAAACGCAACCTAATACTCAACTTTGGACCTTAATATCTTGGGAACCAGACACTTCTCAGGTACCTATTCTTCCATGGGATCCTTCCAAATGTTCGTGATGATGAGGAGAATCCATAGTTTTCGGAAAGGTTGACGACCAAAAAACACCCTGTAAATAGAACCTTTTACATAGGATCCGGCAGACTGCGCTGTAGTCGTTTCGTCGAATATTCAAAAGTATACTTTAGTTTCAGTTACGCCCGGTATATGGATGTTATATCTCGGAAATGTTTAGATTCACAATTCGGTCAACTAGATAATGTTTTTATAACGGTCCAGATTGTTACAGGTTATTTCAGAAAGTTTGTATTTAAGGCGTGGGACAGGACAACGTCTGTCGGGTCCGCTAGTACATATATATATAAGAACTCGTATAAAGGGATCAAATCGCCTCTTTGCAAGAACAACGTGATATTCTAAGTATAAACCACTACTTTGTGCGAGATATCACGTTGTTCTTGTAAAGAGGCAAAATGTATTTACTTTAACAGATTTATAAAGGTAGTCATGAGTTTTTACGATTTAATTATAAATACATTTTACAATACATAAGTACAATAAATTGTTACAAAAATATTAAAAAGGTATGTATATTTTTTATACTTACAATATTATGATATCTAGCTAGCTAAACAATACTTACAAAACTTTATATAAATACATTGAGCGTTAAGTAGATTAGAACTGAACATCTTAAGGAACACAAGTATTTGCGAATTTGACGTAAAATCAGTACTTATATTTTTTTTATTATATTATAATTTAAAAAATACTTAATTTTTATGTATGGAAGATTCTTTACAATAAAGTATAAATTAATATCACTGTTTTAATTACATTATAGGCTTATCCACAAGTAGATCGTAAAATGGCATATGTTGCTTTAGCTAAAAATTGAGTGCATTAACTTTTACAGACTTAACGCAGATCTTTTGTGCAGTCTAAACTAATTAGATCATAATTATTAAGTAATACATTTGTTATAAATTGAATAGCTTAAACCTAAATAAAATAATAAGTCTAAGTTTTAAATCTGTTCTTAGATCTGTTTTTCCCTATGAAAAAGCGTTCCGAGTAGGTGGGAAGCAAACACCAAGCCATATTCGAGCACCTAGCTATGTGCAATATTGATATACTAGCTACATAAAAGGAAACAGGAGGGTCTACTATAAACTCTTAAAGCAGGATTGTTTCCATGGAGAAAACAAAATGTCCTTCTACATTTCTGAAAGTGATGTCTCGCTCTTCAGAAAACTCTTATTTTGAGAATCATCAACTTTGAACCACACCCGAAACACTGAACTAAAAACGTTATTCACCTATGTGCATGTTTAGATTAGAATCTAAATTTTAGATCAAGACAATAACTAATATACGATTTTACAACCGTACCATACTGAGTTTCTATCGCATTTAGCACCAATCAATAGATCATCTATACATATAATAAAAATGTAACGGATCGCTGTCTGTACATGGAAGATATATGAGAAAAAATATTATAGGAGACCTTTATTAACGCAATAGAAACCAAAAGAATGATTTTTGTAATTTTTGTCGGTTTGTCTGTGCGTTTGTGCACGCATCTCAGAAACCGTTCCGATTTCGATGCAGTTTTCAGGAATATATTGTGACAGGTCCCATTTAACATATAGGCTACTTTTTATCCCGGGAAAATGTTTTTATCCTGGAAAAAAATTACATTTTGTTTTTTCTGTAGTCCATGCGGACGGAGTCGCGGACGTCCACTAGTACAAAATACAAAACTGACGTAAAAAATGAGCACCTTTAGTTATCGAGCACAGTACCTAGTCCCGGGTCCTGCTAGAGCGTGGGCGCGGCGGGGAAGTGCCGCAGCCGGCCCGCCTCGTCCTCGTAGATGCCGGGGTGCAGGTACAGCAGGCGGTTGAAGCCCCAGCGGTCCACCGAGGACGTCTGGCGCCCGAACTGCTGGCTCAGGCGCTGGTCCACCAGCTTCAGCAGCTGGTCCACGTGCACGGCATGCGCCCGCGCCGCCAGCACCGAGCACAGCGCCTGCACGAACCACGAGCCCAGCACAGGGTCGCGCCGTGCCACCGTGCCTGCACGACCGAGGCTTTAGCCGACTTGCTCATTACGTACAAAAATAATCACATTATTATTAGAAAACTACAGGTTAAAAACACACTATCGAGACACACGTCTATTTCCATTGCTAAAACAATATTTAATGCTAACGTCCGCACAGCATGACGGTCCGAGGACGAATGATTCACCTTACACTTTCTTAATAAAGATTGGGGCGAGCCATAATTCAAATTACCCTCATTATGTAGCAGTTTTGCTAATATTTATATGCATTATTTTATAGACGTTACTACCTTAAACGCCGTAGTAAAAAACATCCAATATAACATTCGTTCAATTACCTCTTCCGCAACGCACAGCATAGACTTCTGGACGCAGGAAGTTGTAATTTTCCGAAATTCTTATGGGAATGGGGGAAATAACATTCGAAATTTGGCATTGAAAAAGTAGACGGCCTGGCAGATACTAATAGGTACCTACAATATGAAATCCTTAATTGCCTTTATTTTATGTTTATTTTTAATGTATAATCTGTAAGAATAGCTGTGGATTTTTGTTGAATAAACAAAATAAAATAAAAAGTTTTCACTTCGAAATCGTTAACTACACTTAGCCAATACCGTAATGCCGTTATTCTCACTTTTATAACATCACAGCATAACGCGATAATATGGCTGGTTAACACGAACGAGTTCAATGTGAAAGCTCACAGTAAGCCCCTCATGCTGTAAAAGACGAATCTTACCAGGTATAGTGGAGTGCGCGATGAGGATGTCCGAGTACACACGGTCGTCGTGCGCGTCCGCCGGGGGGCGCCACTCGGCCGCGCCCCGCCCCGCCCGCCCTCGCCCCGCCCCGCGCCGTCCCGCTCTACCGCGCCGCCCGCCTCGCCCCCCTTCAGCCGCAGGGCGTCCCCGGCCCCGTTCGGCACTCTGTCCCTCTCTATCTCACTTCGCGGTCCGCCGTCCGTCTTGTATGGTGATGTGATTGAGTCATCCTCAACGCCCCTGATAACAGAGGTACATATTTTATAAATGAAATTGTTTGATTTCGGAATAGTGCAATGTATTGTCTTGCATGCTAGGTGCTCGGGTCTGGTTTCTCGCAGCGATTGTAGTTTAGTGCAAGTTCCTGTTTTCGCAGTTATGAGTTATCAGATCCGAGGGTCAGTGGAGGGTGTAGGGCCCGGTGGTGGGCGCACCCATAGTGAATGAGAGGTACATATTGTTGAACCCCGCGACAAAATGGCAATAAAAATGACGTGAGGTATCTCGCTTTTTAGGTATTTAGTTTACATAGCCAACCAAGCTAATATATATCAGAAAACCCAGTTAAATAGAGAAAAATCATTATTGGATAAAAGACTAGTAAAACCTTTGCATATGATGGTAGGATTGCCAAAATTCTGAGCATAAAATGGTTCATGCTAAAGCTATGGTTTCCTAGCAAAGTGTTATCCTCCTTATATAGCGGTCTTGAAGAAACATTTCACATGTCAGCACCGTAATGGGGGCGTTGTCTAGCTAGACGCTCGACTAAAACAACCTTGAGTGGAACAAGTCTCACCGGCACAGCTGGAACAGGAAGACCTTGGGCACTCCGCGCAGTTCGGGGCAGTTGACGTTGTTGAAGTAGTCGATGAACTCGTAGCAGGACATGAGCCGGTTGTCATGGCAACGGAAGTCGTTGTCGGGCGAGTGCGCCGCCCGGCCGCCCGCCTGGTACCCGTGGGACGACACCATGAGGAAGGCGCAGTCGAAGCCCACCAGCTGCTTGCGCAAGCCTTTCAAGTTGTTCACCGTCTCCTGTGATAGGGGTTACGTTATACTCGTAACAAGTCACATTTCATTAGTAGCTTTTTTAACACTACATTTATAAGTTAGTAGGTAGCAATAAGATACAACCAAAGTAGATATGTTTTTTTAGTGAAAATGATAATTATTAACGTTATGGATTGGTATTTGATTGGATATAGTTCAAAAGCAATATCCCGAAATTATTCCGAGATTCTAATTTCCTAGATCGGATTTTATTTCAAATTGGTAATACACAAAATACTGTGACAGCTAAAGCAAGGATGAAGGAGAGAAGTGAAAAAGCATTTTCGTATACAAATAGTGTAGAACAGCAGGAATGAAGCATGAGCTCGAGAAGACTATACCTATATCAACAATATGTCGTAACCGCCCTACAGTAAAAATATACGCAAATGTACCTGTATACATTTACAGTGACGTCACCTAATTTCATCCAGTATCCTAAACTTTAGCACTTGTGCGAGTGTACTTACATAGTGTATTGCTTCATGCTTGTACACTCGCACAAATGCAACGCTGCGCTTACGCTTACATCGTAGTCGAGGTTGGTGAAGGAGATGGTCTTGAAGCCCATCTCCCCGAAGACGTGCTTGAGGCGGTCGCAGTCGCGCTCGACGCCACGGCGCGAGGCCTCCAGGCGCTGCTGGAACGAGCAGTAGTTGAACACCACGAGCAGCCCGCGCTGGCGCCCACGTGTACGGTACACGCGCAGTTCTGCACACACACCGTCAGGTATGGTATGGTGAAACGGCCCCCTTATTACCTAACTAGCAAAAGCAAAGCGATAGCGAAAATTGTACAAAAATCGCTGATTGCTTGTCAAATTCGTATTACGTAAAATGAATTTCAAAGGAACTTTAACATTTCAAGGCGAATATTGTTCAATTTTCGCTATCGCTTTGCTTCGGTTTTGCTATTGCTTTCACGTAATCAGGGAGAGGGGTTGTTTCCGCAACTCGACGACTGTGCGCCTATTTTGCGTAGAGGTGGTGTGCTCACTACTCGAGCTAGCCTATCTCCTCCAGAAATCCTAGCAGTCTTTTCAGGTTGCCCAGTCTCGCTAACCGAGCCTGGAGAACCGAAATATTTAGGCCTACACATTTTTTTTAACACACCGTCAGATACCATCTCACCACGTCAGATACCACCTCGCGTCTCCCGCTAGGGAACGTATTCGCAGGAAGCAGGGCTATTGCCTATCTTATTTGACAGCTTATACATACATATAATCACGCCTTTATCCCTTACGGGGTAGGCAGAGCACGAAGGGCCGATAGAACCAAATGGTGCCACTTCTGACCAATTTTGAGGGTATAGTTGAGATGTACAAGTTTGGTTAGTAGTAACAGGTGGTCAGCCCATCGTCTACAAAACACCAAAACCCTCTTGTCCCTCTATTGACTTGTACAGTATGCCCGGTAAGAGTTTATGAGTAGAATGTTGATATATTGTTTAATGATTATGTAATGCCATCTCTAGTTTTTAGTGGGTACTTATCATTATGAACTGTCAAAAAGGATACACAATAGCTCCTGCAAGGCGATTACCATGAACACATCATCATCATTGGCCTATTGCAGTCCACTGCTGGACGTAGGCCGCCCCCAGGGCACACCACAAGACTGCCATGGGGGTATTTGCCCATAGTCACCACACTGGGCAGACCGGTTGGTGACGGCAGTTTGTATTTTGAACTATGTTGTCAACACGAGAGGCGCTTCTGCCCACCTCACGGAAATTGAACTACTAAGGCAGAATTATTTCCAATGTACAAGCAACACACAGGCATATACTCGTAGTATGCAGTGTAAAGAATAGAGAGAATACTATAGAGTGAAGAGCCAGACCCTACAACCATGGTTAGCATAGTAGAGTCAAATGTAAATAATTTGTGACAAGTTGCTATTCTATTGCCCAGGAGAACACCCTAGTCCACTCTTACAGCAAGCAGAGAAGGAGATGCAGCTGATACATTCTAGTGAAGTGACATAAGAGCACTAGGAAGTATAATTTATTATTATTACGATTATATACATTATTCCAATTAATTAATTAATTTAGCATTCATGTAGGCATCTAAATGAGAGATATTGGGAAGTTTCTATGATTACATACTTTAATAAAAATAAGTACAACTAGGAAATTGAACACTTTGTCAGTAGTAAATAAGAAACTGTACTTGTGTACCACAAGGCAACCCAACCTAGGAGAATAACTAGCCAATTTTAATACATATAATAATAATTAGCATGGTGTGCGGAGGTCGTGGGTTCGATTCCAACTCAGGTAAGGAATTTTTCAATTTCATTTTATAATATTCTAATACTTTATAATAATTTAATTTCATAACATACCTTCTTCATCTTCATAAAACTTGGTGGATTTAATAACAACTAAATCTGCAACATCCATAGCTGTGGGGTTCTGCACAAGCAGCCTCTCTGTGGGTGGAGCTGGAGGTGGTCGTGGTGTCACCACAGAATCTGAAATTATCATTTGAGAAGCTAGTTTTTAAAGAGTTTTTTTTTTTACTGAAATACACAGAACATTATCTAAACATATATAGTTACTTTCTGCTGGAACCTTTGGGGGTTTTTTTCTAAGACTCACATAATTTGAACCTGTAACAAATAATATGAAACATGTAGGTATCAAAAAACTGCTTTATTATTGACAACCTAAGGGCAAAGGGTTTCCTTTTATTTTACATACCAGAATTATTGTTTATATGCTTTCTGGTAGAGTTTGTATGTAATGAGCTATTGGGATCCAAGTCTCGTGCCAAATCCCAATAGCCAGCTTCAGTCAGAGCTTCCACAAGTTTATCAAATGCATCCGGACCTCTCCTCGGTATATCAAGGTACAAGAGACGTTTCCGTTGCCTCTCATCAACGCTGGTGTCCTTAAAAATTATATGAATATAAAATACATTCATGAGAAACATTGTAATTGCTATACATACAACATAGTAGAGAACTTACTCGATATGGTTCAATCATTCTCTCTGAGAAAACGCCTTTCTCATACAATGCAGAGACCATTACATTAAGGTCAGTTTGCTCTACTAAAGATGTAAAAATGTTTTGAATAGCTTTTCTGTGTTCGTCTTGCATGTTTTCTATAAATAACTTAACACAAATAAAGGAAATAATAGACCCAATTAGCCAGCAATAATTAGTCAATGATTAGTCATCCCAGAAAGCCGTAGTGTATTTTATTTGCATGATTATAAAATCACGAAAGCACACAGCTTTTCAAGAAAATATCTAGTGTTGCCTGCCGCTCGATAGTCCACTCTCGATAGTTGGGCAAAAACAATAGTATCGATAGTGTCGAAGCTCAATAACGTATGTAGTATCGATACTATTGCAACTGAATTTTGCAATAACAATCGATACTATCCCATCGATAGTGACCTTTTCTTCAATAGCATTGCTAATATCATAATTGTCTAGCTAGTGGCTGACAGGATATGAGATGGTTTTAAGGTTTGTAAACATTTGCGTATAATAACATTTATTGTTATTTAAGGTGACAACAATAACATACATACATACATATAATCACGCCTTTATCCCTTACGGGGTAGGCAGAGTACCAAGAGCCGATAGAACCACATGGTGTGTCGTGTAGCAACAGTTATGTAGGAGTTGTAGCCTACCTAATAAATATATATAATACCTATCTAACGAAATGAATAGAAAAGATGAGTTACACGAATTTATTTACAACACAAATTAACACAATATAGAAGATCACTATGAACAATGCGTGAAGGTGAGTGAGGGTGAGTAGAGCGTGGATGAAGGATTGTAGAGTGTAAAAGTATAGGAAGTCGGTGAGCAGAGTCCTCTTGAGGGTCCTGGGTCGACGGCGTTCCAGGAGTCACGCCCCCGGGTGTAGTAGTTGCGGGCTGGAGTTGAACGTACTGGAACCGACGGACGGGTCAGTTGTAGATGCAGGTGCAGAAGTTGTAGGTACTGGACCAGACAGCCGGGTCACTGTTGTAGATGCAGGTGTAGAAGTTGCAGGTAGGAGTTGCAGGTACCAAACCAGACGGACGGGTCACAGTTGTAGATGCAGGCGCAGAAGTTGTAGGTACTGGATCAAACAGATGAATCTTCTCGGTCGCGAATTACTGAACGCGACGCGGGCGCGGATTATTCGCGCTGTAGAGGTCCGTGGTCGCAGAGCGCGGTTACTGAACGCGACGGGGGGCGCGGATTGTTCGCGTTGTAGAAGTCCGGCGAAGTGCAGCAAGGGTCCCGGGGCAGGCGGCCCCGGGACAAGGCCTTATAATTCCGTTCTTCACTCTTGCTGAGTAGCCGACGGAATGCTTAACTTTTTCCCGTTTGTATGGCTTATATACGAATTTTTATCTCCATTTTCAAATTCTTGAATTCAAAATGAATTCTTTTTCTTCATGAAGTTTTGTAAAGTTTGAGTGTACGAAAAGAGTAATATAATGAAAAAGTGACATGACAAGAGCTTGCCAAAAGGATGACTTTTCGTTTCAAAATAGACCAAATTCTGTGTTTTGGTTTGAATTAGTTAGATAATTTGTGATTTAAATATAAAATCAAAAGGGAAACTGTATAATATTATGTATCTGAAAAGCGCATCCTCGAGGAATGATCAGGTGATGAGATAAAGTGAAAATTAAATATGTTGTGATAAACTAAAAAGTCCCTTAAACTCCTCGGGTTGAGCTCCTAGGTCTTCTATAAGGTCCTCAGGGTTAGTAAATCCTACAGGTGCCACTTCTGACCAATTTTGAGGGTATAGTTGAGATGTACAAGTTCGGTTAGTAGTAACAGGTGGTCAGCCCATCACCTACAAAACACCAAGACCCTATGAAATAAAGTAAGTTTATGCAAAAAAAATGCTGGAAAAAAAAAAAATTAATTCCTTGATCGTGCGAAATTTATAGTGTCTAGTGTTTATGTTAGTTTTTTTATAGACAGATATTAATTATTTTTCGTGAAAAAATCCTGCTACGCGCGTCTATGTGCATTTATGCAGAAAAACGCAGTCTATTTACTCAACTTTGGACCCTAATATTTTGGAAACCAGACACTTCCCAGGTATGCTTCCATGGAGAAAAATGATCGTGATGATGAGGAGATTCCGTAGTTTTCGGGAACGTTGACGACCAAAACCCTGTATGTTAAGTAGGACCTGTCAGAAATTATATTCCTGGAAACTGCATGGAAATCGGTCCAGCCGTTTCTGAGATTAGCGTGCATAAACATCGATCCGTTACAATTTTATTATATGTATGGAAGATTTATCGCTTTTTACATTTAGTATATACAGGTCACATTACATAAAATAGTTACATCAAGATTACAGCCTCAAAATATTTACTAGCTACATCAACCAATATTCATACGCAATACTATTGAATCACAGCCTACTATCGACCGCGCAAACATATCGATTCTATCGAGTATTATTACAATAGTCATGACCGATACTATCGATAGTAATGTCAATATTGAGCTTCAATACTATCGATAGTATTTCCGTATGTCAAAAGTATTGCCCCTCACGGGGGGCTCATCAATACCATCGATAGGCCTATCGATATTGTAATTGATTTTCGAAGTCAACTATCGATAGTTTGGCAACACTAAAAATAACCATATTTTTTAGTTTATCCCTAAGGAAAGGCAAGGGGAACTAAGCCTATACAGCCATGATAAATGATTTCTGAATTTATGATAGATGATATTGATGAATGGAAACGTCGGGAAAATCCTCAAGAACGGGTGTAAAATTTGTAAAGATCACAAATAATTCTAGAAACAACTTACATGAGCCCATGAAGAGATCGTATTCTGACTAAAGTTTTACTTAGCCTACCTACATATAAAACTATGCACACGCACTAGATTTACATCACAAGTGAACAAAATATAACTTATCTACCAGAAAACTTCACTTTACGGACACATGCAAGCTATTTACAAATATTTTTTGATTTTCACGAGAAAATTACACCTACACCTTTTTTTTTTTGTTTAGTTTATCCCGAAGGAAAGGCAAGGGGAACTAAGCCCATACAGCCATTGTCTTTAGTAAATGATTTCTGAATTTATGATGGATGATAATGATGATGATGAATGGAAACGTCGGGAAAATCCTCAAGAACAAGTGTAAAGTTAGTCAAAATGAAAAATAATTGCAGAAACAACTTACATGGGCCCATGAAGAGATCGAAATCCGGCTAAAGCTTTACTCAGCTTACCTGCGTATAAAACCATGTACACGCACTAGATTCACATCACAAGTTATCAAAATATAACCTATCTACCAGAAAACATCACTTTACGGACACATGCAAGCCATTTACAAATAATTTTTGATTTTCACAAGAGAGAGAGAAAAAAAATTATAGTTGCCAGTGTTTTTTTTTTGGGGGGGTGGTCGAAAAATAAGATTGTCACAACATTTATCATCGTATTGCGCGTATTTTAAGCTAAATAACAATCATCTATATGCGAGTGATTTAAAGAAATATAAAAAAAAAAACAAATTTTAGTTAATATTTTTTTAAAGAAAAGTGCACAATTTCAGCAACTAAATTTTTATACTAACAATAACTCACTATTATGTCTATGTCTACAGAAAAAAAATCAGCTCCGTACCTCGTGGATAACTGCAGATATTTGATATTTTCATGTCAGTACCTGCCACCTAAGTGCCTGATAAAAATGAATAGCAAAGTCCATTAATGATTCACCAATCATCTTAATCATTTTACTATGGCTGTATGGACTTAGATTCTCTTGCGTATCTTTCGTGATGAAATAAAAAATGTCATTTTGCCTTACATTTCGCTCAGGGATTTGGTATCTCCTCTTATGATTTCGCTACCCTCACTAAACTGTCTTTCGGCGGGAAAAGCTGGAAGGGTGCAGGCCTCGTGCAGGCTTGGTGCAAGTGTAATTTTCTTGTGAAAATCAAAAAATATCTGTAAATGACTTGAATGTGTCCATAAAGTGATGTTTTCTGGTAGATAAGTTATATTTTGATTACTTGTGATGTGAATCTAGTGCGTATGCATGGTTATATATGCAGGTAAGCTGAGTAAAACTTTAGCCGAAATACGATCTCTTCATGGGCCCATGTAAGTTGTTTCTGCAATTATTTTTCATTTTGACTAACTTTAAATACACTTGTTCTTGAGGATTTTCCCGACGTTTCAAAGACAATGGCTGTATGGGCTTAGTTTCCCTTGCGTTTCCTTAGGGATAAACTAAAAAAAAGTGAAATAGCGAATGAAATTTTATTTTCAATTAATAATTTGATTCTGATTAATCTAAGATGAAGTTACTAATACTATATCTTACGTCTGTGATCGTAGCGTCAACAGCTGCATATCAAAATGCAGATATTGTTTCTGCGAAAATTGAGGCAAGGACGTTTTACTATTTTGTTTATTTATGTACATACCTACCTATGAGTTTTTAAAGGCTGCTTTATATTGTAGAGTTGCAGAGGATGTTCTTTAAATCGTTTGCCAGAAGTGAAAAAGTTCGTGATGGAAGACGCCCCATTTTATGACAGAGTGGAAGTAAAGTTTATCACGGGAGCTCCCCCGGAGTTAGTTCTCCTTGGCGAGGGTGACCGGGAGCTTGACCGCCTGCCGCTAGCACAATTGAATCGTCAGGAATGCAACGAACTTATCCAAAATAGAGGATTTTCGAAAAAAGAAAATAAGTCAGAGTTCTAACCACTACACTACATACCTATATCTACATTTTACCATTCCAATACAGTGAACTTTAAAAATATATAAGTAACACATTTATTTTAAGCTATACATTTTAAGTAAAATAGTAAGATTTAAAAGAATAGGTCAGTTACAAAAGTGGCTCTTACAAATGTTCACATTTACAACTACTTGTGCTGGTATTTAGTTAAAATAGATCAATTACTGAACAAAAATAGTTTGTAGTTTATGAATGTAAAATATTTAATATTATGGGTTTAATAAAGTTCTATTATATTCTTATTTATTTGTTGGTTGATTCCAGCAGTCACATTTAAACCTAATCTTAGTCAGGTTTATCTCTCTCCGTTCTTAATATAAATGGCTGAGAAAAGGACAGGTACAACTGACTAATTTTACATTTAGGTTTAAGTGTGACTCATAATATTATGTCACACATTACATGTTGATCTGGCTGATTCTTTATGATAATGATGACATTTGATAAAAATAACTGGGAAAATTGTTACTTCATTTAACACATTCAGTCTTCTTGGTTTTCTAGAGATGCTGTTTTTATTGCTTATTGTGTCCTGTCCTTGCACATGTTGAACTGATATTGGCATCCTTAGAAAATCTGCCAGCAGCAAATGACAATTAAGTCACATGCTTTACAAGTAGTATTTTTTCATTGCACAAGTGTATTCAGTAAAAAAGTAGGCACAACCTTTATTTTTACTTTAGTACATTCTACTGTAACCAGTTAAAAGAAAACAAATTTTAATGTAGACTATAAAGTATTTATTTAGGTATATACTTATTTTTATTTAACACAGAAATTACATCTTCTCTGAGCTAGATCAAATCTGTCCTGCAGAGTCACCACATTAGAACAATAGAGTTTCAGAATAGATGGCAGTCAGTTGATAATAGTGTGTGAAACTGAGAAAGGATTCACGTTTCAGAGCATTGATAAACACCATTAGCAATATTCTCGCCTGGAAATGGATCAACACAGTGTATAGTAAAGTGGCTGCTGGCAGTTAGTGTGGCGGCTAGACCAGTATGGTGCAGTCAAGGTCCTCATCCCGGCCGTCAGGCGCGGCGCGGCGCTGCAGTCGCGTCGCCACATCCACCAGCGCCTGCCGCGCACCTTCGTCCAGCAAATTGAGGCATTCCTGATACACGGAAAATGTTTAGTATATGAAGTAAAAGTTGGGATGCAAAGAAATAAATAACTGTTAAACTTTGTGGGTACTTTTATGGCCGTTTCGTGTATCCATTATCCATTTTAAATAGTAATAAGATTATAGACTTTCCTGCTACACTCTTACAAAACGTGAATCAGACAGATCTAATAAAATCTATGACAGATTGTCTGCTGTGAACCAAATATTATATTTTCTGTAGGTAAAAACAACACACAACCCTATTCTTCCTCTTTATTCCCACAAGTTGGATCGTCGAAATAGTGGGTAGGAGCAAAGGCTCGACCTCTTGACCTGTATGTACCTGGTAGAAAACGTTATAGTAAGTTTTCCTCATATCTACCACGGAACGAGTTCCCCTCGAGCCGCACACACCTGGTAGAATGCGTCGTCGTCCAGATGCAGCCGCAGCGTGGCCCGCAGCGCGGCCTCTGCGGCGGCGCGCACGCATGAGTTCTTCTCCTTGGTGCCGTTGGCGAGAGCGGGCAGCAGCGCCCGCAGCACGTCGGCGCCGGCGCCGCGCGGGACCAGCGCGCCCGAGCGGCCCAGCAGCGTGCTGCCGCGCGCCATCACCTGCTTCACCTCGTTGCTGTTGTGGTTCATGCTCTGCGGGACAATACCAGTTTCTAGTGCATTTCTTCTATTACCTTACACGCGTCTCTAAAATTGTCACTTAGCTATACCGAGGCGTTAGGCAGGCAGCCGGCCGTAAAACAAATGCCAAATTTGCAGTTCTGGCTTCCTCATTTCGGAAACGCAGCCGTGTGTATGTGTGCATACCCTGACGAAGGGCTGCAGCGCGGCGGGCGCGGGCCGGGCCTCGCGCAGCGTGTGCAGCATCAGGTAGGCCAGGCCCCGCACGGCGTTGGCGGCCACGCCCACACGCTCGCTCGCCAGCCACGTCACCAGGGCACGCTCGGTGGCCGCCTCCAGCGTACCGCGGTATACCTGCCGAAATTATGGCGTTGTGTACAAATGTAGGATGTAGGAGGGCGGGGGGGGGGAGTGTACACGTACCACGTGCGGCGTCTGCTTGAGCGACACCAGCAGCGCGGCGGAGCGTGCCTGCTGCACGGTCCAGTCGTCGGCGCCGCCCGCGCCGCCCAGCACGTGGTGCAGGATGGCGGCGTCCTGGTGCGGCGCCGGCAGCACGTGCAGTATGGCGCCGAGACACGCTCCCGTCAGGATTCTGACAAAACAGACCATTCAACGTTTAACTGAAGAAATAGATGGCGCCGGGATTGTGTTCTAGAAGCATTGGGTAGGTTGTTTGTAATCGAGAAATTGTTTCCAAGGAAATAATGAGGATATAGAACAGAAACATATTTCACTTCATCTCATTGTCCATATAATATCCTACAAAATTTTTGTGATGATGTACCTACATTGCGGCATTTTGGTCTGCAGTCCGTCGCACAAGCTGGTCTCGCTAAATTGAGGAGGTGTCTCCATACCTGATGGACTCCTCGGGGTGGCCCAGCATGGCGGGCGAGCTGAGGTGCGCGAGGATGGTGAGCGCCGTCGGCTCCGTCATCTTGTCTCCGGCACTCGTGATCACGTTGCGAAGCGCCTACAAGGTTACCACGCTTCAGTTTATCACCTCTATTTTAGTAAATACCAGTGTACACAAATATAAACGCAAAGTGACGACAATTAAATCAAAATGAAGGTCATTGTAGAGTGTATCTGTTGTATCTCGGAGTACCTGCAGCGAGGTCTCCTTGATGGCCAGATCGTCGGAGGTCTTGGCGAGGGTGTGCAGGTCGGTGAAGACAGCGTCTGAGCGCGCGTGGATGACGACGAGCCGCGCTAGCGCGTGCCCCGCGCGCAGGCGCACCGAGCGCGCCGGGTCCGCCAGCGACTTGGCGAACGTCGTCTGCAGCTGCGGCAGGAACTGCTTCAGCATCACGCCCACCTGAGGTTGTAAGGTTGTGTAAGGTTGCGATACAGATGCGGCAGCTGATTGCGCGATACATAGGTCGAGGTGCAGATTCAACATCTGTTTTTTGCTATAGATTGTAACACATCGATAATATTTTTTAAGAGAATCGATAGTTTTTTGATTAGACCGGTAGTTGAATCAAAAGACTAACTCGTCATCATTTAAAGGTTTAATTTGTAAAAGATGCACGATATGTCATCTTACAAAAAGTTTCCAACCTGCAACAAATTTAAAGAATATTATAAGGACTCATGTTGATTTGAAGATGAACTACAACGAATTCAGATATAATTATTTATTTCGTGTCAACAGCACATAATAACTGTTCTATCCTGTCAACCACTATTACCTTATCGAGCAGCAAAGCCAAGGTATCGAGCACGGCCCCCTTGACGGAGGAGCTGAAGCGGTCGCCCAGGATGCGGATGAGCGGGCCCGTGAGGTGCACGACAGAGGGCTGCACCGCCTCGGCCGTGGTGACGCACACCAGCTCGCCCACCATCAGCGCCGCCGCCTCCTTGTCCTCGGGCTGCCCGTTCATGATGGCCTCGCGGAATATCGGCAGGATCGGATTCAGGCCCTTTGAGGAGAATAGTTTGTATACATACATATAATCCCGCCTTTATCCCTTACGGGGTAGGCAGAGCACCAAGGGCCGATAGGACCACATGGTGCCACTTCTGACCAATTTTAAGGGTATAATTGACTGACAAGTTCGGTTAGTAGTGACAGGTGGTCAGCCCATCGCCTACAAAACACCAAGACCCTCTTGTCCCTCTACTGACTTGTACAATATGCCCGAGAAGAGAAGCAGCTGTCGTATTATACGTTTTTTTCACTCCCAGAGAAGCATAGAAGAATTTAAAAATTTAATTTAAGAATTTAGTACAAAACAATTTAAACTAAATAAATATTCCATAAATTTTGCTGTGGTAACTTGATTCTTGTCTCCCATTTTGGTTATCAACCCATGGGAGGTATGAATCAGTGAGCTAGCTATCTACAACCCATACGAGGTATGAACCAATAACCTATCTACAATCAATAGGGGGTATGACAGTTTAGTTTATGAGACAGCTTAATGGCATTGTATTGTCTATTGTTGCATTTTATTGTACTTAAGTATTCACTATGGGTGCGCCCACCACCGGGCCCTACACCCTCCACTGACCCTCGGATCTGATAACTCATAACTGCGAAAACAGGCACTTGCACTAACTACAATCGCCACGAGAAACCACTCCCGAGCACCTAGCATGCAAGACAATACATTGCACTATTATTGTACTTAAGTAGTCTGTATGTCTTCCTAAAATATAAATAAATAAATAAATGAGCCTGTCTACAATCCATGGGAAGTATAACACAGGAAACTAGCTACAACGCCGCCTCTACCATGTCAAACAGTGAACTCTACAAGCCTCTCCCCTTTATCTACATACAATCCGTGGGAGGTATCATCCAGAGCTCCCCCTTACCTTGGGCAGACAGAAGCCGGGCAGCAGCTGCAGGCCGGCATCGGCGGCGGCGTGGCGCACGGCATGGCGCACGTCTGCCACGGCCGCCACCAGCCGCTCGGCGTCCAGCGTGCGCACCAGCGCCGCCAGCGCCTCCCACGCCATCACCAGCAGGTCCCGCTCCTGGGGGCAAGCTACTTGTTATACATGGGTTTGGAGGGGAGGTGAAGGACATCGGTATGCCTTTAGATCAAGCTTATATACAAGACGTTTTTATACTCTGGAAGTTTAGAGCGTGCCAAAGATGTTATATACAGGGTGTAACAAAAAGGGTATGTTAAGCGAAAAGCTATGTCTTATTCCTGAGATTGGTCTCAAATTTTGTGGATAGGTTCTCTACAGTGGGCTGTTCATATAGCTTTTCGCTTAACATACCCTTTTTGTTACACCCTGTATATTTGAAAAACATAATCCTCCTTCTGACCGTAGTTGGATAAAAATATTGTCGTTTACTCCATTTTAAGTATACTTACTACAAAACCAAAAATTCTTAAAGCAGACAATTCTACGATCAGAGTTCGTGGGATTGTTTCGACGAGTAAAATGGCGCTCTGTCTGCACGGCATTTTGTTTCTGCAATGGAAAGTACTGTTTCGACGGTTACTGGTAACTAGGGGCGCCGTATTTGTCGTAGAGCGCCACGTCCGCTTCAGCAGCAGCACTAGCCCGCGCCGGCACGTAGGGTCAGGGCCGCACTACCTGCTCCGCCAGCAGCAGCACCAGCCCGCGCCGGCACTAGGGTCAGGGCCGCACTACCTGCTCCGCCAGCAGCAGCACCAGCCCGCGCCGGCACTAGGGTCAGGGCCGCACTACCTGCTCCGCCAGCAGCAGCACCAGCCCGCGCCGGCACTAGGGTCAGGGCCGCACTACCTGCTCCGCCAGCAGCAGCACCAGCCCGCGCCGGCACGTAGGGTCAGAACCGCACTACCTGCTCCGCCAGCAGCAGCACCAGCCCGCGCCGGCACTAGGGTCAGGGCCGCACTACCTGCTCCGCCAGCAGCAGCACCAGCCCGCGCCGGCACTAGGGTCAGAACCGCACTACCTGCTCCGCCAGCAGCAGCACCAGCCCGCGCCGGCACTAGGGTCAGAACCGCACTACCTGCTCCGCCAGCAGCAGCACCAGCCCGCGCCGGCACTAGGGTCAGGGCCGCACTACCTGCTCCGCCAGCAGCAGCACCAGCCCGCGCCGGCACGTAGGGTCAGGGCCGCACTACCTGCTCCGCCAGCAGCAGCACCAGCCCGCCGCGCCGGCACGTAGGGTCAGAACCGCACTACCTGCTCCGCCAGCAGCAGCACCAGCCCGCGCAGCAGCGCCGGCACGTAGGGTCAGGGCCGCACTACCTGCTCTGCCAGCAGCAGCACCAGCCCGCGCAGCAACGCCGGCACGTAGGGTCAGGGCCGCACTACCTGCTCCGCCAGCAGCAGCACCAGCCCGCGCAGCAGCGCCGGCACGTAGGGTCAGGGCCGCACTACCTGCTCCGCCAGCAGCAGCACCAGCCCGCGCAGCAACGCCGGCACGTAGGGCGCCAGGTCAGCCCGCGCCGCCGTCACGTACGCGCACAGCAGCGACGCCGCCGCGAACCGCGTGTCCGACTCGGGGCTGCGTGTCGCCTCCAGCAGTGTGTCGATTATACTGCCAGCGGAAACAACTCATTAACAACATATACATTGCTGGGTATTACGAGGACATTAATTCAAAGGTAATTGTGGATCGATAATTGCCTGAAGTCATATAACAGCGTGCCGTCGTCAATACACTGCTGCTTTACTATTAAATAAAACGTAATGCATCGTCGAAATCGCCAGAGCGAGAGGGGTGACACTGACCAGCGCACACCCGGTGCGTCGCTGACGGGCAGCAGCGCCAGCCGGCAGTGCTCCAGCGCGTCCTGCAGCGGCCGCGAGCCCTGCGCGCGCGCCGCCGCCAGCGCCTGCAGCAGCGCAGGCAGCACTCGCGGCAGATGGCGGGACAGCGCGCCGCCCGCCGCCGCTAGCGCTGCCAGCGCGCGCGCGTCCGCGCCGTTCGTCAGCACCGGCACCAGGTACGGCAGCACGGCGCGAGACTTTATCGCCATTATCTGCGAAGAATATACACTTCACATCTTAGAGAGTTCGAAAGCATAAAGGGCGTTATAACATGGTAGTTAAGCTACTTGTGTTGAAAAAAGTCGTACTCCGCGCATATCATACGACATTTTCCATCACCCGTGCAGACACAGTCGCCGTGAGCACCTGCTTGAGTCCGTCGAGCGTGTGCTGCGCCACGTCGGGGTCGCGGTGATGCAGGTCCTGCAGCAGCGCCGGCAGCACGTCGTCCAGCGCCTTGTTGCCGATGGTGGCGTGCAGTGCGTCGAACGTGCGCGCCGCCGCCGCACGTACCTCCGGTAGCGGGTCGCTGAGCGCCGTGCGCACTGTCGGCACCTAGCGCACAAACGTACCTGTACAATACGTGTCGAAGATTAACCCAGCCATAATAATTCGTCTGTCGACAATGTCTCCACGTGGCAATAAGCTTATATTATGTAAACGCACTATAAATACCCACTTGTAGTTAATGGCTACCTGTCTACAGATGATTCTCACCCCCTCATCATTCATCGTTGACTCAAACTACCTACATACACATACAACTAATTAAAAATTGCGATTATATCAAAGAAAATAAAGTACGTATTTACCACTATTTACTCTACGGAGATTGGTCAGGTACGCAGGAGATATTATAGTGCACAAGTGTGTGCGCAAACACAGATGTACTCTCTATTCCGTTACTCTCATAGTCCAATGGGACGAAAAGCCGACACGACCGGAGAGAGATCAGGCGCAGGACCAACGGTTTTACGTGCTTTCCGAGCCACTAGCTAAGTGACAATTTTACAACATTAAAATCTGTACATGAAATAAATTCATTGGTACAGGCCCGTGACTGGGATCGAACATAGGCCTCCCGCTTGGAATGTGCACGCCTTAACCACTGGGCTATCACAGCTTCATATTATACAGGGTGTAACAAAAGGGGTATGTTAAGCGAAAGCCTATAAAAATAGCCCACTAAAAGGAACCTACCCAAAAAAATTGAGACTCGAAATCACATTTTTATTTTTCCAGATAGCATGGAGAATTCCTAAATAACTCAGGAATGTTCATACAATCTTGAAAAATAAATATGTGATTTCGAGTCTCAAATTTTGCAAATAGGTTCTCTACAGTGAGCTGTTTACATAGCTTTTCGCTTAACATACCCTTTCTGTTACACCCTGTATAGGTAGTGAAGTATTACGGCCATTTTTAATAGTACGGATTTTGGAGGGAGACAATCTGGCTTCTTGTACTCTATCTGCTAAAGTGCATAATCAGACTAGGTTATATGTACTTCCAAAATAAGATAGACAAAACTGCATGATCACAAAACAGGTAGCTGCTACGTTTAGCACAACGAAGTCAGATGTAAAAGATTAATTGTTAAATTTCCTGAGAGAATAGATTACGACATACTCCAAATGAGATGATTATAAAAAAAAGATTATTGTTAAGAACGCCCTCTGGCATCTACCACACGAACTAGCTGTTAACGAAGCCCAACCAATAGAAAAAGATGACCACCGATGGCCGCAAGGAGGCGCTGCTACAATCTATAAAGGCGACTGTTCGGACATCGGACTCTCACTATTTTTGATATTTTTATACATACGAGTACATTTTACCTCAAGAATTGTATCGCATTATTGTACATTCTATATATATAAATAAACCTACTAGTTCCAAAATTAATAAATTACTCATTGAAGTCTACCTGAATGAACCCTGGAAAAGTTAGAATCACCAACAATATTATACCTGGCTGATTCTATTGATACCAAACAGTAGCCTAAGCGCGCGAGCAAACAATAAAGCAAAATTTCTTATTGTCCTAATTACATCCAATCACCAGCCATTTTCCCCCCCTTGGCCAGCACATAACCTACCAAGCCGTCTGCGAAGCTCATGACGGAGTCCCTGGAGGTGGAGTTGAGGATCTCCCCCAGACCGATGCAGACGCCCTGACGCTGGTCGGCTCGGTCCGACTTCAGCCCTCGCTCCAGTATGGGCACGATCTCCGGTAACACTCGCTCGCCCAGCTGGAATAAAACTCCACTTGTTAGATTTTCCACTACTGTTTTTATTAGTTTTTTTTCTCTTTCTTTCCCTAAATTTGACGGCACCTTGGTATAGGTGTAATGTCGTATACTATGTATCACATAAGTAAATAAAATTAATCAACAACATAAACGTAGTCGGCCTCTGTATTACATAACTAACAATAGGAATGAAATAGCAAAAACATTTTAAATTTAAATTATTTTAGCAAAAAAAGCAGGCTACTGATACTCTGTTCTTGAGTTTACTACATAACCGTTTATTTGCACCATCCTAAGCTTACCTTCCGCACAAGGTCGCCGAGCGTCCTGGCGGCCACCTGTCGCTTGTCGAAGCTGGTGGAAGCGAGGCAGCCGAGTAACAGGTTGAACAACGTCGGCAGGATCTCACGGAGGGTCTTCGGGGTGTTGGTCACTACCACCTGGAGACAGATATGTTGGGATTGGTATATTTGTTTTCAAGATAAATTCTGCGGGCCTAATTCCTAATTTTCCAAGTAAAACGAGTCACATCCCTACCGAGATTCTACGAGGTGGTGATGGCTCCTTCCGACCGGAATCGACGGAGAAGAATTGTTCACATGAAAAGTTCCAGTGACCACAATCCTCAGTAATGAGGACGATCTAGAGAGAGGAGGGATTCCTCATTTTGTCACGTTCAAAACACGATAACGCAAACAAATTTTTTATGACTAAGTCTGACACAATATGATGGCCAGCAAAATTTTATAGACATAAAAGAAAATTTCTAAAACAAAGTGTTAAACAGAGACACTGGCGCCACTGGTCAAAGTAGGCCGCAACTTTGCATCATCAACCTCACCTTCCAAACATGTAATGCGGCCTGACGGACCATAAGTGCCACATCGCTGCGGCCCATGTAAAGTCCAGCCAACACCCGGTTCCGTCGCTCCACGCCCAGGGTCCTGATGATGGCTTTGTGCGACTGTTCAGTACCGAAGTTGTCGTCTTCAGATGCCGTTTCCGTACTCATTTTTCCGGATACGCCGGATATTCTGTATAGTAGGTCACCTGTAGAATACACATATGTTTGGAATATGCCCGAACGACCAGTTATAAAACATGTTTGTTTTAGTGATGACTCAATATAAAACTGTCTACTACCAGTCTATTTACAGGTGTATATCTCCAACGTAAGTAGATACGCAACATTTTCAAGATATAAATAATATAAAATTATTAATAAAGAAAATGGAAAAAATTCTTCACCCGAGTGGGAATCGAACCCACGACCACTGCAAACCGTGCCAGCCGCTATAACCACTAAGCCACCGGGTCAATTACTCGGATGACGAATTTTACCATCTCTTTTCTAAATTACATATTGGCAACGTTATTCTTCATCCCGATAGCTATACACTAGCCAAATCTCGGCAAACAAAGCTGAATATAAATAATAATATAAATAAGATAAGAAAGTCAGTACATATATAAACGAAAAGTTCAATCACGATGTTTATAACTATAAACGTGTCCAGTTACATGTTACATATAGGTTTTTACTTGAGGGTTACACAAACAAAATAAAAATATATAAAGGTAGAAACGAAGACAGTGAAAAGTATATAAACAACTAGGCACATTTAGGGAAAAGCTGAAGAATTGTGAACCTGTCCATTATTTTGAATATGGTGTCATCTGTTTCTCTCCTTTTTTTTTTCTTAATGTAGTTTTGTAGCTTCTTAGAATTTGTTTAATTGCACATGTTACCCTGATGTTAACAATTTCTCTTTACTTGCTTGGCTTGCTGGAAGAGATCTCTGGTAGAGATTAGCTTGCCATTGTACATGCATCTCTTCTTTAATGTTGTACGCCATATTTATTTTTGTGTATGTGCAATAAAGAATAAGAACTAGTTTAAGTGGTACAAGTTTTATCTGCAATAACGGTGTCCTTTCCCAAATAACAAGCCACCATTTGTTTGATCTTTCTTGACAAAATACAGGTAAAACAAAACGCAATGCCCTCACAGCACGCGCCCTTACCCAGCAGCTGCACGGAGCTGTACCGGATGCGCCAGTTGTCGTCGAACACCCTTACCCAGCAGCTGCACGGAGCTGTACCGGATGCGCCAGTTGTCGTCGAACACCCTTACCCAGCAGCTGCACGGAGCTGTACCGGATGCGCCAGTTGTCGTCGAACACCCTTACCCAGCAGCTGCACGGAGCTGTACCGGATGCGCCAGTTGTCGTCGAACACCCTTACCCAGCAGCTGCACGGAGCTGTACCGGATGCGCCAGTTGTCGTCGAACAGGCCTCGCTCCAGCTCCGGCAGCAGCAGCGTGATGGCGGACTCGGCGTACAGCGTCACGATGCGCTGCCCCGCCTTCAGTGCGGTCTCACGCACGTACTCGTTCTCGTCGGCTAGTGCCTGCGGGGAGAAAGGGTATTCTGTAGCTGGTTAAACTACTACTCTACACTGGCTATAGCGACAGAGCACCTCATTATCACAGTGAATCCTTAAAATCCAAAATCTTCTTAAGAGTTTAAGGTCACCCTCCATAACAAAAAACACAAGTGAGTCGGTTAGTAGGGTGCTTTACAAATTTATCATTTAAGTTGGCATACCTCTGCATTTTAGTATATTGAAACCTTATTCATGAGCCATTCAATGAAATCAGTAATTCCCAATAATCTACCAATATTTATCTCTGAAGGAGGTAATCGCTACCTCCTTAGGTCGAGTAGAGTATAGTAGAATAGATGTTCAAAGAAAACTCATGTTGATGGTTCGGTGGTTCTATATTGAATCAACATAAATTAACACAGTACAAATATCATTATAATAAAAACCCTTATTCTGCCAAACGTTCCGATCGTGGGAATCATTCGCGTAAACAACAAGTTATTTGCCTGTGAAGTGATTTACCTACATACTTCATCTCTATATTATTTATTATAAAATATTAATAAGAAAATAAAAAAATTCTCACCGAGTGAGATTTGAACTCACGACCTCTTGCATTCCGTGCATCGCTCTCACCAACTGAGCTATCGGTTCACTTAACTCGGATGACGAACTTTACCATCTCTTTTAAATTACGTGTTTGGCAACGTTATTTTTCATCCCGATAGCTATACACTATCTCTATATAATTTCCTGTGGACATGTTATTTACCTTGAGGATAGGGTTGATGATTTGGCCGATGTAGGGTGTGAACTCGTCAGTGAAAGCTCCCGGCATGTAGATGAACATCATGATGTATCCGTCCTTGACGTGCGGCGCGATGTCCGTGCGCTCGGCCGTCGCGATTATATCTACGAGAAGGTATGTTGTAAAAAGAGAAGAATCATCCTCTATTTTTATGATGGTGGGAGTAAAATGTCATTAAGGACATCTATTACCTGTGATTAAAGATGATTAATTGCCGGTAAGACACCCTCCTTTCCACAACATATAAGATCACCTCATCTAAATATTACATTAGTCAAGTACAAGTTCTGGCCTCTAGCACGACGTCAGACAGACAGACACGCGCGCCTCACCCGGCATGATCTTGTGCAGCTTGTGCACACCCAGCGCCGCCACGACCTCGGACAGTCCCTGCGCGGCGCCCGAGCGGTCCACGCTGGACGCCTCGCACGTCAGCGTGTGCATCAGCCACGGCAGCAGCTCCTCGAAGCTGCTCTCGCCCATGCCTCGCACCATGGCGCCCAGCGCGCGCGCAGACACCGACCGCACCTGCGTGAGGGGGGATCAATCAAGCTTTTTTTTTATTATTCTTTAAAATAAATATTCACACACTTCACAACACATTGACCTAGTCTCACACTAAGATCCCTAAGGTCTTGTGTCGTGGGTACTAAGCAATGGTATATAAATACATAGATAAGTATATAAACATCCATGACTCGGAAACAAACATCGATATTCATCACATCAATGTTTGCACCTACCGGGATTCGAACCCAGGACCTATGGCGTCGCAGGCAGGGCCACTACCAACTACACCAATCGGCCGTCATTTGTTAAGTCAAGCTAGACTGCGCAGAACATCACTCACTCCACAGCCGCAAATGTCCGCTACGACTAGTGTGTACATTAGTCGCCACATAGTAATCCAGTCCTCAACAATATTTAAGGTCTCATAAAATCAATATGCACATTACAAGATACATATAAGTATATAAGTGTATGCCACAGTGGCTTTATCAATCTATAAAGAACGTAAAACTGAAATTATAGCCATAACAAATCAGGGTATTTCGAGATAAAAACGCGTGACACGTCAAATACAGCACACACCTCCGGCACCGGATCGAGCAGGGAGCTCTTCAAGCCGGGGATGATGTTGGGCAGGTACGGCATCAGGTCCTTCTGGTCGGTCAGCGAGTACATGTTTCCGATGATCTGCGCCGCCATCTTGCGCGTCTCCGTGCTGCGGTCGAGGAAGGCGCGCTGCACCACCGGCATGATGAGTGCCAGCGACGGCGCGTCGATGAAGTGTACGAACTGCGTGTCCAGCAGTGTCTGCAGGCATGCTGACGTCTTGTTGGACGGGTCCTGCAGCGCTTGCAGCAGCACCGGCACGATCGCTGGATGGTTATGCTGGTTGTTAAGAGTGAACACATTTTTCAAGTTGAAATTTGTTTTTGAAATACATTTTTATTCTCTGTCACAGTAAAGCTTTGGACCGTAATTATAAAACAGCTTTATGTGTTTTGCGTTTCAGGCGGAAACCAGAATCGGGAGGCAGGACCCTATATGATGTATGGATTGCACGTGCTCCTCGTTCAACCCTCGCCCGGCTCACCCTGGATCTCCGGGTTTCGGATGACGGACCCGATGACGCGCAGCGCCTCCGCTCCGGCGGCCTGAACGCGCGTGTGCGAGTCGCTCAGCACCTCGATAAGTTTGGGCACGATGGACGGCAGACACGACGACAGCTGCTTCGGTGCGCAGTACGCCATCGCACCTAGCAACTCGATCGAACCTGCGCACGAGCATTATAGTATTGTTACAGGAAAAACAAACGTCAATATGTCCTCGTCAGGATTGCACACCTACAAGGTTAAAAGGGTAGCTAAAATGTATCATGTTGCAATGACACTCCGCGCATTATCTACATCGGAACTGTGCACTTCGCACATAAGCCTAGTGCAGTCTACAGCTGAACGTAGGCCTACCCCAGAGGATTTTGGCTCACAATCACTACGCGGGTGACCATAGTCAATTCGCTTATTGCAGAACTAGTTCCGACGAGGCTCACCGGCCTTGGTCCGCCAGTTGTCGTCCTGCAGCGCCTGCAGCAGCGCCGGCAGCACTAGCTTGACGCCGTGCGCACTCAGCCGCGACATGATGAGCTTGGCGGTGTCGTCTGCGGCGGCGCGCACGTACTGCGACGGGTCCCCGAAGCACAGCAGCAGGTGCGGCAGCACGTGCACGATGTACGGCTCGAACAGCCGCCCCAGCTTGTGGCACAGCATCTCGAAGCCGAACAACGCGCCTGGAGATACAACAGTGATTTAAGAGACATGCGGATCGCTATCTGAAAGAGTTAGTAACCGGTCTGATAAGGTAAAATTCGTCGCCTTAGGTCCTTCTAGGACAGGGCTTCTAGCATATTTAGTTCAAAACGGCTCCTCATAATAAAGTTACCGGTGTATAATATCACAACTCCACGTTTCTTACCTTCACGATATTTGTAGTTTTTCTTCTCCTGAATGGCTTCAGTCAACTTGCCCATAACGTCCAATTGTTTCAGCGACAATATACCGAGTCCCTTGATGATACCCGCGATACCGTATGCGGCACCCTGGCAAAAATATTCAAATCGATTTACAAACAATTAAAATAAAGCAAATGATAAAAAAATACGCGAAAAAATAGAGTGGAGGTTCCAAATTTGTTCCAGTTACCTTCCGGTCTCCATACTTCTCAGCCGTGAGCAGCTGCTTCATGAGCTTCTGCATGATAGCGGGGATCTCCTCCTCCAGCGCAGGCGAGCTCACAAGGTGCGGCAGGCAGTTGCTCACCGCCTCTTGCACCTGCACATTATACTCAATTTATTGATTACTTACAAATAAATTGATCCACACAGGTGAGCAAAGATAGCTGAGCGAGTACTCTCAAAATATGACGTAGGGTAAGACCCAGGAGAAGATAGGAGGACGACCGGGAAGAGTTAGTGTAAGCTGGAATCTGAGAAACTATAAAAAAACATTCACCCTGTCAACTAGCTTCTTGCAACAACAGAAAGGACATATATGGTTATGAAGTCACATGTAACATAAAAAGAATATGCAACGCAAATATGTACTCTAATTCTAATACAAGTATACCCTAAAACTAGCATAACCAGCAGTTACTTTAATATCCTGATAACTAAACAAATTATTTCAGCCACACAGTCAACTACATGTACCTAGACTTTTCGCGGTCAGGAACATACTCGTAAGTAACCCGTGCTATCCTGACCTGTTGGCTAGGCGTGGACAGCGCGGCGACGAGTCGCAGCGTGATGGGCTTGATCCTGGCATCATCAGGCTCCAGGTGCCGGGCGAGCGAGCCCACCAGCAGCACCACGCTCTGGCGCACGGCGTCGAAGCCGCCCGACTTCGGCGCCTTGTCCAGGAACTTCTCGAACACCGGCAGCTGGCTGCCGATGGTTGTCTGAGGGAAACATTGTGTTGTTAGCTTGATGGTGATACAAACGCGTCACGCTGCTCATAGTTAAATTCGGTCAGTAACCTTACGCCAAGTTGAACGTTTATTATTTTAGTCTATTTAGAATTAGAAACGACTGGACCGATTTGGATGCAGTTTTCAGGAATATATTGTGACAGGTCCCACTTAACATATAGGCTACTATTTATCTCGAGAAAATGTTTTTATCCCGGATAATTTCGGAATTTTGCTTTTTCTGCAGTCCGTCAGCGCGGACGGAGTCGCGGGCGTCCACTAGTTGGAAAATAAAGATGACGTTGACACCATAAAATGTACTCGTAATGACAAATTAGTACAGAATTTAAATCAGTATAGCATATACACACAGCTGTGCTCCCAAAATAAACAAGCCAGATCTGTAGGATCGCGAAAGAGATATTATAGCCACATTTTTATATATAAACCAAATTTTTAAATCGACATGAAAACATACACAACTTTTTTGTCGATATATGTTACTTGGCCAATGGTTAAGACGTGTGACTTTAAGTTTTCAGGAGGCGTGAGTTCGATCCCAGCCACGGACCTGTACTACTGATTTTATTTCATGTACGGATTTTCTAAACATTGTCACTTAGCTATACCCGAGAAGGGTTGGTGTCAGGCAAGCAGCCGGCCGTAAAAACAAATGCCAAAACTTTGGCAATATGAGTTTCGAAAGAAACCATGTTGCGCCGACCCCAAAATATAATGAGATAAGGGCAGGAAGATAATGTAACTTTCTATATTTGTTACGGTCTGTCAAGCAAAAGTTAGCGTTTCGGGCTTTATGGCCACTAACGTGAAACTAATAATAGTATTGATCGCTTAAAGATATGGTTGATCATTTCATCTTTAAACATTGTACTGAGGGATTCAGCTTTGTTTGCTGAGATTTGGCTAGTGTATAGCTATCGGGATGAAGAATAACGTTGCCAATATGTAATTTAGAAAAGAGATGGTAAAATTCGTCATCCGAGTAATTGACCCGGTGGCTTAGTGGTTATAGCGGCTGGCACGGTTTGCAGTGGTCGTGGGTTCGATTCCCACTCGGGTGAAGAATTTTTTCCATTTTCTTTATTAATAATTTTACCATTAGGTTTGACAGACCGTATGATTGTCGATTCCTTTTCATATAATAATTCCTATGCCTGGTTTTGAAAGTAACTTTGTTTGTATGCAGTAAATCAGATGTGGTCATACAACATAGTAACTGGCGCTATCATCCATCAGAACTATACGGTAAAACCATAGAGATATATAGACTGGCCCTCGGGGCGTGGCCAGTGTAAGTGGAGTTTGAGCAAAATCGCCAAACTTTTTTGTATGTAGCTACCCAGAAAATGTAGTAACTAGCGCCATCCTTCTTTGGAACTATTTTATGAAACTGACAATTTGATGGCATACACCAGGACTCAAACAAATTTGGCTCGAGGGCCCATCCCGTTTGTTTTTTATATCTAGGGCATAGAGGAATAAGATGTCAGAGTGCTAATGTCATACTGACTGTTTCGATGCACCATTAGACTTTTCGGTGCCTGACAAATCCAGCCATTGACACTTGGATTCTTTAGTGTAATGTATAGTAATGTACTACATTACTAATGTATTGTAACGTATAGAAATGCAATCTAATTGTCAAGGACTGGAATTGTGAGGCACCGAAAAGTCTAACGGTGCATCGAAACTGTTATTATGACATTAGCACTCTATGTCTACATGTTATTTCTCTATGTCTAGGGTGAAACAGACATGAGTATCGAGTTACCTTCCCGTGCAGGTCGACGATGGCCATGGCCGCGTTGAGCATCTCGGAGCGAACCTCCGCGTGGCGGTCTGCCAGGCCGCGCTCCACGAAGAACTGCATCGCTTGCGGCACGTGCGCCGCCTGCAGCCGCGGCGCCAGCGCACGCAGCGCCAGCGCCACACCGCGCCGCCGTGACCACTCGTCCAGCGCCGGCGACACCTCGTGTCCGAACTGGTCCAGCTTGGCCGGGATCAGCTGGAGACCGCACGCGACGGTTATGCTATTTGTAGACTACAGTTTCTTCGTGGGCAGATAATACACGCGGTTTTCTCGAAGTTTTCATTTATACATGCAGAAATTATTTTACAAAATACAACGGTTATATGGTTTTTGCATTTCGTTCGATATGCAGGGTGATTTTTGGTCGTCAACGTTCCCGAAAACTACGGAATCTCCTCATCATCACGATCATTTTTCTCCATGGAAGCATACCTGGGAAGTGTCTGGTTTCCAAAATATTAAGGTCCAAAGTTGAGTAAATAGTTGAGTAAGTAGAATAAATGCACATAGACGCGCGTAGCAGAATTTTTTCACGAAAAATAATTAATATCTGTCTATAAAAGAACTAACATTAACACTAGACACTATAAATTTCGCACGATCAAGGAATTAAATAAAAAAATAAAATAAAAATTTTTTCCAGCATTTTTTTTGGCATAAACTTACTTTATTTGATGTATAGAGTACGTACCCTTCGTTAATGGTGGCCACAAAAAAACACCCAGTATATTAACCCTAGATCACTAACCTTCGTCGAAACGACGACGCGGACTCAAAAAAAGTGGTGTAAATTTTGAGTGCGTCGTAGTACGCATTTCAGATTCCAGCTAATCTCAGTCGACCCGCAACTCGAGCGGTGTACGGGTGTGTTTTTTGTGTAGGGGCCCTGTGTACGCCGTTCGACCCACCATGAGTCGTCGAATCGACGAAGGTTAGTATTAACGTTATTCTTGCAGAGTTATTTATCATTCCGTTTTTGGTGTTATAATTATTTCGGTGTTCTGTAAACTTTGTACTTTATTTGCCTACACTGAAATAAGAACCTACATTATTTTTATTTGTATATATTTTTATTTTAGATACGATTCTTCGGCTATTGTTAGAAGATAATAGTGACGAAGACTGCTCTGCGAGTGAGAAAGAAGACCACCTTGAGGCTGATCCGGCTTATGAAACAGATGGTGAGGAAGAGATTTTCCTGTAGTAGAACAATCGCCTTCTACTGAAGATATTCAGGCAAGTGGATCTTCATCAATTGAAGACCCGTTACCTAGCACTTCGGGGTCAACCACATGAACTAATTATTACACCACCACGTAATATTCTTCGCGGGAAAAGACAAACAGCAAATGGTCATCAGTGAAACCGAGTTCACGAAGCCGAACGCCTCAAGAAATATTGTTCATATTAGACCTGGGCCTACGCGTAATTCTAAAAACGAACTAGATCCGCTTTCCTGCTTTTTTATTTTTGTAACTGATAGTATGATTGATTTAATTGTAACCCACACTAATGCCGAGATAGCAATAAAAAACGTTAAATACAAGGGTGTAAAAGCCACCCAGAGACAGACAGATTCCAATGAAATTAGAGCTCTGATCGGGATCCTTACATTATCTGCAGCAATGAAGGATAATCATTTACCATCAAGGGAGCTTTTTGATGTTACCTTCTGTGGCAATCGATACCGTAGTACTATGTCTAATGAGAGATTTGATTTTCTTATAAACTGCCTCAGATTTGACGATAAGTCTCCAGCTGATGTAATGCCCCTTTTCGGCGATCTTTTTACAGTTGCATGTCAAGAGAACTATAAACCTAGTTGCTACCTTACCATCGATGAACAATTATTGGGCTTCAGAGGCAGATGCCCTTTTAGAATTTATATTCCTAATAAACCAAATAAATATGGTGTGAAAATTGTAATGTTGGTAGATAATTCTACAAAGTATATGGTGGATGGCGAGCCCTATCTAGGTTCTTTCACTAAAACGGATGGATTGCCACTAGGTGAATATTTTGTCAAAAAATTGACACGGACTGTGCACGGCACAAATAGAAATATAACTATGGACAACTGGTTCACTTCGGTACCACTAGCCAAAAGTTTAGTAAAAGAACCGTATAAGTTGACGTTGGTTGGAACTCTACGTGCTAATAAGAGGGAGATACCGTTAGAATTACAGCATGAGCGGACCCGGAAGACAGGAACAGCTATTTTCTGTTATGACCAGGAACTGACATTGCTTTCATACAAGCCAAAGCCCCAAAGACAATATTTCTATTGTCGACTAGTGATGAGGAAGGGACAATTCATTAATTGTCATCTCATTAGATGACTAAAAAGCCCACGATGATAGAATTTTACAATCAAACTAAGGGCGGAGTAGACACCTTGGACCAAATGTGTTCTCTCGCTTCTTGCAGCCGAAAAAACTCGTCGTTGGCCTGTCGGACCGACTCACCGGGAGCCGCATGGAGTACGTGAGCTGCATCAAAAATTGGTCGAGCCACATATGCAAAGAAGATTGCAATTTCCGACACTTCAAACGGGGCTGCGGGACTCAATAACAGCGATTTTGAATATGCCAGGAATCAGTATTTCTGCTTCTACACATGAAACTGACCAAAGAGAAGATACAGTTAATCTTCCTATCGCCAAAAAAAGGAAAATTTGTGCAATTTGCCCCTCCGCAAAGCGAAGAATGACAAAGAGTTGTTGCACCAAGTGCAAAAAATCCTTGTGTGGCGAGCACAAACTTGACATTTGTCACAAATGTATTAATTCATAGTTTTTTTTCTAAAATGTTTTGTTTTTTAGTTGATTTTATTGCTTAATTTTAATATTTTAATATTTTTTCAAGTCTGTTTTTTTTAGTTAATAAGATTGAAGCATTTAAAAAAAAACAAAAATATTCAAAGGAGTATAAACTCTGATCTCAATTAAAAGACTGTAAAAGTAATTAAAACGTGATTTTAGTAATTAAAAAAGGTATAATCATGTTAACTAATGATTATTCTAATAAATAAGTAAAACACATATAAATATTTTATTCCCTAAACCCTTAGAAACCTCCCTTTTATACGGCGTAGTCGAAACGACGAAGGTTAGTAATAAGCGTTGTAAAATAAGGTTAGTAATCTAGGGTTAAATTAAATCTGTTATATGTACTCTTATTAATCAACTGATACATGGTTCAACCTACTAAAATTGATTAGTAGAAATAAAAAAAGGCCGCGCGCTGCACCGGCTCGCAGCCGTCCCGGGCCTGTCGGACCGACTCACCGGGAGCCGCATGGAGTACGTGAGCTGCAGCGTCTCCAGCGCCGGCGCCGCGTCCTGCACCACACTGGCCAGCGCCTCCGCTGCCGCGCGCTGCACCGGCTCGCAGCCGTCCTGGGCCTCTTGGATCAGTTCGTTGGCGAGGGCCTCTGTGCTCAGCCAGTGATGCGCCTCGGGGACTAGGGACCAGAGCTCTTCTGCTAGTTTCCTAGAATCAAAAATGTGACATTAAGGCATGCGGAAGACGACTCAGTGCTCCAATGCGAGTACTTGTGTTTATTAAGTAAAATCCGTGAGGTGTCAGTCGCCGACAGAATAGAACAAAAATTGCATGCTTAGCGAATACTTGCGACGTTAAACCGCACGCTTGCAGTTCGCTCACTTATCCTGTACTATTAAGTATTCTGTAGTTTAAATAAAAAAAAACAAAAATAGTCCCATCTGCATACATGTTATCAATAAGGTAAATAAAATAGTCAAGGGCATAACCATAAGTTATCAATACAGAATTGTTGAAATAGATGCGACATAGCGCTTTACACAGCTATACTACGCTTCACTTCTAAAATAGAAACAATCAGCAAGAGTTCGTGAGGCCATAAACAGCCTATTTAAAAAATAATAATACAATGTATAGGCCATGTAGTATAAAGGTCGCCTACGTATAGTATTGATAGTAGATACGTGGACATGTGCGTGGACTACCTGTTTTCCTCGGCCACGTCCTTGGTGGCGATGAGCAGTCGCTTGGCGAGCGTCAGCGCCACCGCCTCGTCCTGCAGCAAGGCGGGCAGTGCGCCGCACAGACCGCGCAGTGTGCGCAGTGCCGCGTCGCGCACCGCCTGCGCAATACGTTTGCGTTTTAAACTATTTCTGTACATGATTACGAATTTTGTACAAAATTAGAATATGTAAACTCGCTACAGTATTATAAAATTAATAATAAAGAAAATGGAAAAAAATTCTTCACCCGAGTGGAAATCGAAGCCACGACCACTGCAAACCGTGCCAGCAGCTATAACCACTAAGCCACCGGGTCAATTATACAGTATTGTTGCAAAGTTTGTGGTTCAAAATTGTAGCCACTCTTCCTTCGTTACATTGCATAATACAGCAAACTAAATTGAAAAGCAATACGTTCTGTGCCCCGCGCTGCGCACGCGCCGCTCTCCGCAGCTGTGTGTACACACACATACCTGCCGCTCGTGCTGCAGGCCCGCGAGCAGACAGCGCACGTCGTCCGCGCGCACGCGGCCCCGCGCTGCGCACGCGCCGCTCTCCGCAGCTGTGTGTACACACACATACCTGCCGCTCGTGCTGCAGGCCCGCGAGCAGACAGCGCACGTCGTCCGCGCGCACGCGGCCCCGCGCTGCGCACGCGCCGCTCTCCGCAGCTGTGTGTACACACACATACCTGCCGCTCGTGCTGCAGGCCCGCGAGCAGACAGCGCACGTCGTCCGCGCGCACGCGGCCCCGCGCTGCGCACGCGCCGCTCTCCGCAGCTGTGTGTACACACACATACCTGCCGCTCGTGCTGCAGGCCCGCGAGCAGACAGCGCACGTCGTCCGCGCGCACGCGGCCCCGCGCTGCGCACGCGCCGCTCTCCGCAGCTGTGTGTACACACACATACCTGCCGCTCGTGCTGCAGGCCCGCGAGCAGACAGCGCACGTCGTCCGCGCGCACGCGGCCCCGCGCTGCGCACGCGCCGCTCTCCGCAGCTGTGTGTACACACACATACCTGCCGCTCGTGCTGCAGGCCCGCGAGCAGACAGCGCACGTCGTCCGCGCGCACGCGGCCCCTCGCTGCGCACGCGCCGCTCTCTAGCAGCGTGGCCGCGCATGCTGTTTGTACGCGCCCTTGTGTACTGCCTAAATGGTGGGAGGGGGAGAGTATGTTACTACTTAAAAATTAGGCAAAATATCATAATAATTTAAAAACAAACAACTAAAGTTTTCAGTTCGATGATTCAATCTATCATCTTTATCGGTTAGGACTTAAGTGATATAATATAGGAGAACTGATAGAACATAATTTCCCTATGTCACACTCACTGATCAGATCGACGAGCAGACGAAACATGTGGTCGATGGGGAACAGATCCGGCTGCATCAGCTCGGGCTCCGGGTCGGCACCCGCGACGACCAGCGCCGCGTGATGTCTGATCACGTGTAGACCGCGCATCATCAACTCCTCGTTGTGGAGCACCGCCGAGCTGGACAGACCTAAGGGATGGATGTCTGGCTAGAGGTGCTTTGTTTAGCGTTTATTTTGTGCCACAGTTTCATATGGAAGATTTTTTATTTTTTATTTATTTATTTCTCCCTTCTCACCATCATTACAGACATTAGTCCAATGCGATAGCGCAGGTAAAGATATAAAATTATTATGAAATACATTATTATAAAAACATGGAAAAGGTCATCTCTTATGACGGATAAGAATAAAAGTAGATAGGTATTACGCCGTCCTTAAGTAGAAGGGCAGGAAGAAGAATTTCACGAGGAAGATGATTCTGTGAATTACTTCATTGTTATGGTCAATATTACAACCATGATGAATTTAATAAGACCTCCATTTATTAAAAATCATACATTAGTAGCACAGTTCGAAATCATAACCACCATTTCAAGTGTCCCACCTTGTTTAAGCACTGGGAACACGTAGCAGAAGCCCGGCGCGGTGAGGCGGAGCGCCCTGCCCCCCGCCCCCGCCCCCGCCCCCGCCGCCTCGGGCACGGTGCTGGTGTGGATGAGGGAGATAGTGCGAGCGGTGGCGGCCTCCAGCGGCTCGTCCTCCCAGCCCGGCTCCAGGTCCAGCTGCGGCTTGTGCAGTCTGCGAACAAAAACTCTAGTAAATAAATAAATACTCATAATTTTGCTGCATTGCTATCGCTTTGCCAATCTGTACAAATTTTAGCCAATCCTATCCAATTAAAAATGCGAAAGTAAATCTATCTGTCTGTCTCGCTTTCACGCCAAAACTACTGAACCGATTGAAATTAAATTTGGCACACCGGTAGTCTGAAGCCTGAGAAATGACATAGGCTATTTATCCCAGGAAAATGTTGTTAACCCGGACTATTATAAACGTTAAGCCATACATTTCTACTTCAATATAGTCACGCCAATATTGAGTGCTGCCTGCCACTAGATCTAGCAATCATTCCATCTCAGTACGTAAAGTAAAGCAGTGTGACTGACCGCACGGACAGGCGGTGCACGTGCGGCGCGAGCGCAGCGTGCGCGGGCAGCAGCGCGCGCGCCAGTCCGGCGTGCGCCCGCGCCGCCCCGCGCGCCGCCAGCGGGGACCGCAGCGCGCCCAGCGCCGCCGGCACAGCGCGCCGTGCGCTCGCGCGGATGGCGCTCGCTGAGCCCGCGCATACCGCCTCCAGTAAACCCACGCCGGACTCCACGCGGCGGTTTAACTGACGGATGAAGGGGTTTATTAATACCTGGCTTGTAGGGAAGTTAATACAAGACCTTAGGGGTCTTAGTATGGATGAACGTGTTGTGGGGTTTGAATATTTTATTTATACGGCGCCGAAGGAATGGCGGGCTTATAACAAAACTACCCGTACTCTTGGGAAGTAACACTAGGCACTAACGGCGGCCATTACAGTCGGTTGTCAGACCTGCAGTAAAAAGGGGCCTTACGTGTATGGAACGTCAGTAAATAACTAACTGATTGTATCCGGTAATCTCTTATCGTTACGATTTGTAAATTTAATTGGCGAATCATTAAAGAAGTGTATTTTGATTACTAGTATTTCATCATTTCATCGAAAACCCCAAGTCTCCTAGCCCGCCTACCCACGATAATTATGGATTCTTCTGGTGAAGACTTCTCGGTGCCTTTATATTTATTTATACATTACATTACTGTAATTAATTACATTACTGTTGATTGACGTCACTAGAATGTTGTCTGTGGATTAATAACGGCCCCCTTGATTACAAGGACAACGTTGCAGTGACGTCAATCAGTGTTATGTAGCCGTTATTCTTAGAAACCGAAGCTAAAAACGTTATAACTTTACACATAGGTGTGATTTTGTATGACAAAATCTTAGTATAAAGTTGAAGTATTAAATGTCATGTAAAATTAAACGGTAAACCAACTTCATATACAAAAGCATGTCAACCACCTAATGACTATATTACAGCCTAGAGGACGATTCGATACTTTAATGTTCTTACCTCAGTAAGCCTCACTCGAATGGCGCTCTCCTTCTGTAGCTGCATTTTCACTGCTTCTTTCTGCTTGGCTGACAGAGGAGCCTGTAGAAACAACATCATATAATGACAATAAAATAAACAAGTTTCTAATGTATCCGAGTAGTTGCCAAAATTATTTCACTGACTAACAAAAACATCCGGATGATACGCCAGACTTGTGTGAAGCTCTGGATCACAGGCCTTTGCCTCGCCGAACACGTGATATATCTGTCTCACCTCCTTGAGCGTGCCCTCTCGCTTGCGCTTCTCGTCGAGTTCGCGGCGCAGCTGCAGCTCCTCCAGCTGCTCCTTGTAGCTGTACGCCTTGCTCTCGCGCTTCAGGTTCATCTCCTTGCTGTCCTCGTTACTGCGCAGAGGAAAACATAGTGCTATAGCTATAGTGGAGGGGCTGGTCCTCAAATACTAATAGTTCTTAAATGCATTACTATTTGGAAGTTTAAATTTCCATCGAGGGTTCGCCCACTACTGGGCGTCAGGGTCGGACCAGGATCAGCGGAGGGTGTAAGGCCTGAGGGCTTAGTGCGAGTTTTCACTTCGAACTCAATCGCGTTAACGTAAAGCAGCCTACCAATCACATTATGGCGTGCTGATGTGATATAATTAAAGCGAGAACAACGGCACGCCTACGTGATTGGTTGGCCACTTTACGTTAACCCGAACGTTCCAAGTGAAAACTCGCACTAAGCCCTCGGGCATTACTATTTGGAAGTTTAAATTTCCATCGAGGGTTTGCCCACTACTGGGCATCAGGGTCGGACCAGGATCAGCGGAGGGTGTAGGGCCTGGTGGTGGGCGAATCCTGATAGTTTATTCAAGCTGGAACGCAGGTGAAACGAAAACAAACCCCCCGGCACCGCGCGATACGTGCGAAGCATAAGACATTTCGCTTCAGCTGCGTTTCAGGTTTTTATTTATAAGGGGGGAGGGAATGCGAGATAAGGTAAGTGAAAATAGCAACAAGTGATTTAACTATTTTATGATGATGCCGCAGGGTGCGTGACTGAAAAGACACATACATTTCTGTTTTATTGTATTTTAACTAATTTAGATAAAAAAGCATCAAAATATTCAGGTTTAAGTGATTCTAAGCATCAGCTCTGAAGATTTACAATACATGAAGAAATTGACATTAAAGGCACCATAACACAACATACCCCGGAATGACGCTCTTGTCATACAGCTCGCCCTCGCGCGTGAGGTACGTGAAGTATTCATCTCTGGTGACGCGCAGTAGCTCGGGCGCCTGCAAGCTCTCCAGCGCGCAATGGATGGCGCTCTGTGCGAGGAGCTCGGGGCTGGCGCGCACCAGCGTCGACACCACGTGGAACATCGTCTGCAAATATTATGCCAGTAATTAGGACCGTGAGCTTTTGACTTGCAGACTGTATCGGCTCGATCTCCCGTTTTTGCCACCCAGTCACTACCAGCCGCCCTCTTTAAGTCATCGGTCCATCTGGCCGGAGGGCGTCCAACGCTACGCTTGCCGAGGCGCGGTCTCCATTTGAGAACCCGTTTACCCCATCCACCCCCGTCCACCGTACATCGGTTCTACGACAGATGTGGCGTACACTGGGGGAGGCCTATGTCTAGCAGTGGACTGCAATAGGCTGACGACGACGACTGTATCGGCACTCAGGAAACAGACGAGGGACATATCAAGAAGTTCACAATTAAATTTAAAACTTAATTTTTATGACATAAAATTGACGAGACAACTAAAAAACATTGTCAATTTTAACGCATTCGACATAGCAATATAAAGGCGCAATTCTATGAAATCCTAGTGTAGAGTTTATTCACAATATTTGGGATTAAAAGTTTACTTATCAAGATTTTATGAACATTTCTCAGTAGTTCATATTATGTACACACTATACTAATTGGCATCATAAGGTATAACGCATTTTGATAAGAAACAAAACGACAGATTTTTCGAACGGCTATATATTCTAGTAAGACAAAATAGCGGAGCAACATGTTCGTAAATAGCACAAGTTTATCATATTAATCAACATGTCAGTCAGCAGTAGGTCCTGTTTACTGTCTATCTAGCTAGAGGCTTACCTCAGTAGGCACGTAGCTCGTGACGTAGACATTCTTGAGGTTGTTGGCGTACAGCGCGACGAGTCTGCTGGCATCGATCCGCAGGTAGGTGAGTACCTTGGCCCAGGCCGCGTGGCTGACGTCAACCACCAGCGGGTGGTGGCAGCTCGGCAGGATGTCTATGGCGAGGGTTTGTGCATCTTCTTCTTTATACTCTAGAAGATTTGTGAGGGTTTAAAAGCAGAATTAACGTGTGTTATGTTAAGCCTGGGGCACACTGAAATTGCGATTTACTTTGTTGTATTGATCTAAAAAATTACGGAGTATAAATCACATGTAACTTGGGTTCAAATTCGAATAGGTTGGGTAATTAAATATGCTAGTCATTTTTGGCTAGACAATATACAGAAAACTTTTCGTTCCAAACAAGAGACCTGTAATATTAGTTTGGGATGTCCATTAAATAGCTAAAATTAAATTATTAATAAAGAAATGGAAAAAATTCTTCACCCGAGTGGGAATCGAACCCACGACCTCTGCATTCCGTGCCAGTGCTCTTACCACTGAGCTACCGGATCAATTACTCGGATGACGAATTTTACCATCTCTTTTCTAAATTACATATTGGCAACGTTATTTTTCATCCCGATAGCTATACACTAGCCAAATCTCAGCAAACAAAGCTGAATCCCTCAGCACAATGTTTGAAGATGAAACGATCAACCATATCCTAACGGATTATATAAATGGAGAAGTGTTTTTATAAATTTATCTTAGTCAAAATATTATAAAATTATTAATAAAGAAATGGAAAAAATTCTGCACCCGAGTGGGAATCGAACCCACGACCTCTACATTCCGTACCAGTGCTCTTACCACTGAGCTACCGGATCAATTACTCGGATGACGAATTTTACCATCTTTTTTCTTTTTAAAATTAAAATGATTGGTTTCTTATAAACTAAATAGAGCCTTATTAAATTTGCATCTAAAACCTACCTCTATATGAACACAATGCTTGTATGGTATCTAATATAATTTTCCCTGTAACTTCAGTCGGCTTGCCCTCTTCCGGGGTCTTCTCTTTCGTATTAAATATCTTTCCTTCTTCAAGTATTTCATTTAGTTTTTGTGCCAAATATCGTGCAATCTGTGCTCTCTCCTGATTGGCCAGAAGGGACCTGGCTTCGTGTAGCGCTGCGGTGTGGACAGGTTTGACCGGCGAGAGTAGCGTGAGGACGAAGGCTCTATACACGGGCGAGGTCAGGTCGGAGGCCACGCTCGGGTAATGTTCCAGCACGGTTCTGCAGAGCCTCGCCACCTGGATTAGGACTATAAAGGGGTAAATGTTATAGCACTATCTGGTATTGAAACACGCTTATAAATGAAATTCAAAAAAAAAATGTAATTTGTGTAGTTTGTAAATAAATGAGTAGAGCGTATTCTTAGTGCCAATACTCGTACTAGCTGATCTTTTTGCTGTACAAAGTCTTGTCTTGACCTTAGCAATCCATCATGAATATACTTCATGCAAATTATTCCTTCTTATCATTGCTATGTAGATAGTTACACAAAAATAATTCAATAAGACTGCTATTTAAGGATAATGAAAAAAAAAAAAGAAATGGATATACTACCCGTAGCTATTATTTTACACCTGTCGCAAAGCACATCGTACCACAGCATTGCTCGTTGTACGCAGTTTTTATTACTACGCCCGCGATCCGCATGCGTCAGCGCCGCCCACAGCGCCCCCCCCTCACCGTCGTCGCCAGCGTCTACAGCCCCCCCTCACCGTCGTCGCCGGGGCCCACAGCCCCCCCCCTCCATCGTCGCCGGCGCCCACAGCCCCCCCCCCCCTCACCGTCGTCGCCGGGGCCCACAGCCCCCCCCCTCCATCGTCGCCGGCGCCCACAGCCCCCCCCCCTCACCGTCGTCGCCGGCGTCCACAGCCCCCCCCCCTCACCGTCGTCGCCGGCGTCCACAGCCCCCCCCCTCACCGTCGTCGCCGGCGCCCACAGCACCCCCCCCCTCACCGTCGTTGCCAGCGTCTACAGCCCCCCCTCACCGTCGTCGCCGGCGCCCACAGCACCCCCCCCCTCACCGTCGTCGCCGGCGCCCACAGCACCCCCCCTCACCGTCGTCGCCGGCGCCCACAGCCCCCCCCCTCACCGTCGTCGCCGGCGTCCACAGCCCCCCCCCTCACCGTCGTCGCCGGCGCCCACAGCACCCCCCCCTCACCGTCGTCGCCAGCGTCTACAGCCCCCCCTCACCGTCGTCGCCGGCGCCCACAGCACCCCCCCCCCTCACCGTCGTCGCCGGCGCCCACAGCACCCCCCCTCACCGTCGTCGCCGGCGCCCACAGCCCCCCCCCTCACCGTCGTCGCCGGCGTCCACAGCCCCCCCCCTCACCGTCGTCGCCGGCGCCCACAGCACCCCCCCCTCACCGTCGTCGCCGGCGCCCACAGCCCCCCCCCCCTCACCGTCGTCGCCGGCGTCCACAGCCCCCCCTCACCGTCGTCGCCAGCGTCTACAGCCCCCCCCCCCTCACCGTCGTCGCCGGCGCCCACAGCACCCCCCCCCCCCTCACCGTCGTCGCCGGCGCCCACAGCACCCCCCCCCTCACCGTCGTCGCCGGCGCCCACAGCCCCCCCCCTCACCGTCGTCGCCGGCGTCCACAGCCCCCCCCCCCTCACCGTCGTCGCCGGCGCCCACAGCACCCCCCCCTCACCGTCGGCCCCGGCGCCCACAGCACCCCCCCCTCACCGTCGTCGCCGGCGCCCACAGCCCCCCCCCTCACCGTCGTCGCCGGCGTCCACAGCCCCCCCCCCACCGTCGTCGCCGGCGCCCACAGCACCCCCCCCCCTCACCGTCGTCGCCGGCGCCCGCCAGCAGCCGCTCGTGCAGCAGCACGGCCCGCTCCGCATGCACCAGCGCCGCCCACAGCGCCCCCCTGGCCGGCAGACTCCTCTCGTAGTCTCCCCGCACCAGCGCCAGCATAGCGCACACGCCCTCGCTCACCACCAGGTGCTAACGAACACAATGCATACATTTTTGTAAATTACTCAAATTTGGAGAAAATGGACACGATTATAATAATACAATAAGCAAATATGAAGTAATTCCACATCTAAGTGGGGGATGCTAAAGGAGGATGAATCTCATCCTGTAGTTTGTGGTTATCCCATTTTTCGAATCATAGATTTAATAGCAGTGTGTACAAATATTGTATGTATTGTTAACTGTCATAAACTTTTCGTTACTGTGCCTTTTAATAACAATGTGCTAATTGAATACAATGTCATGTTACATCAACAATCAATTAGTATATCATGGAACTCACGCATTTAATGTTATCAAGAACTTATCCATAACAAGGCGCAGCACATGATTTTAGTGCACGTATACTGAAGAAAAAATTACAATAACAATCATCCCATATTGTAGCCTAGATGACTCCTATACCGACTCGATTAATCGCAAAGCAACATTTAACTGTAGGTGCTATAGTAAATTGTTTTGAGCCTTCATTCACCCACTGCTCTTTCCCTACTGTACCATCGAGTCCCTATATCATGCAAACTGTTACAACATTGTAATCCATCTCAGTTTCAATGAATTATCATTGAATCTGCAGTGCCCCTCTGCTAAGGGGTGTATCTACTAAGTGGCAAATTGGCAAAACTTTATGGACCTCCACACAGTCAAAAAAGTCCCAGTCCCAACATGGGGGCATCCGATGAATTTGTCAAGGGCCTCGAGCGGTATAGTTACTTCACTGCATTTGCACCTGTGAAGTATTCAGTGAGCACACTAACCTGTAATGGGTTCTGGATCGCCTTTTCAACGGAGGCAATAAGCGCGGGCTGCAGCTCCGCCTCCGCGCCCGCTCCCGCGCCGCCCCCCGCGCCGCCCGCCGCGCCGCGCCCCGCGACGCTCGCCGCCAGCGACATGTACGCGATGCGGACTAGTTGTGTCGTGGTTTTGGCGGGGAGGTTCTTCTGTCAATGAATACAGGAATGATTTTAGTGGGATTCACTGACACAGGTTAATCGTAAAACTTTCACGATTTCTTAAAACAAATTTAGCGCTAGAATACTACAATATTTCTTATCAGTAGTAAAAAACTCACGCATATTAATTTCTCGAGGTATAATTTAACACTACTGTTAGGCGGGAAAATAAATTAAAGAGGTAGACTAGTTGAAGAGATGTTTACTCAACGATTTCTCACAACGTAATGAATCCACTACGACCAAATCATAATCCATGTTTGAGAAACGTCCCGCCATTTTTAAGAAAACTCACTCACCAGGTGTCGCTTTTAGCAATAATGTTTAGAACTGTCATTAGGTGGCACCACTTGTACTAAATACGTGAGTTAGTCGCTAGATGGCGGGGCGTCTTACAATTTAATATAAATTAGTACCATAATATATTCACTAGATGGCAGGAACCATTATATATGTCGGAGATCAAGATGTCATATCCTACAGTCGGATCTCCAACGCCATCTATTTTCAATCGTTGAAGTTAGAAACGTCAAGTCGACAGCTATCACTGACTGGAGGACAGCTGTCACTTGGGTAAAGACAAGACAGAGTACTGAGAGGGCGCCACTGTAGATTTACAACGACCACCGGGTCGTTTGAATTGAGCGGAGGGTATTCTGTTCTTTTTGTTGCGTCTGGAGCGAAGCACGGGTGCTAATCAGCCTCTGTCTTGTACTTACCACGTTTCTACGTTATCCGCTAGAATCCTAGTAATCTTGTGCGTAGATACAGTGAAAGTGTTTGTGATTCCTAATTAAGCTTGTTTACTACACGCCGCATTCTTTATTTCGGATTTTGGAAGATGTCGGACACACCTAACGGCACGCCACTCGACCTATCTACGTCATCAGAAGTGGGATGCAACCCGGATCACCCACATGAAACACGTGCTTCAAATAGTGACTCGAGCGAAGAAAAATGGCGTCTTCTCTTCGAGCAACAAAATCAAAATTTTCTGGCGTTGGTGCAAGCAATAAAACTACCTGCATCTTCGGACTCTATTCGCATTCCTGATTTCGACCCAGAGAAAAGAGACATCGACGCCCGAGCTTGGATAACGACCGCGGACATGTGTATCACAGATCGACATCGCCATGGATCTTCTCTGATGATCGCGTTAAGCCACGCACTCAAGGGCGAAGCATCATCTTGGCTGTCTTCAATATCGTTTCCTAATATGACGTGGGCCGATTTTAAGGAGCTTTTCGTAGCAAGGTATGACTGTCCTGAAACTGCTGCTTCCTTTCTCATCAGTATGCACGACAAAAAACCGAGAGATAACGAGTGCCTGGCCTCATACGCCGCTACCCTCATAACATCCTTAATGGCAAGGTGGAATGGACTGACTACAGAACAGATAGCAATAGCCACTGTCTTAGCTCATATTTCAAAACAAGAGCCACGTGTTCAGAGGATTGCTATAACGACTGACATCAAGACGCGTAACCATTTACAAAAGGAACTGAAGGCTGTCTCGTTCCTGAAGAGAAGTTATTCATCAAGTATTTATCGTGATGGACCCGACCTAAAAAGAAACCGACCTAATGGATCTGCTGTGACCATCAAGTGCTTTAATTGTGGACAACTAGGCCACAAATCTCTTCAATGTCGCAACAAAGCCAATTCGAAGAAGCAAGATGACCGGTCCAAACACAGGTCCTTTCACGGGGACCATAACTCGACCAACCAACCTACAAGGAGAACCGATCGCATCACCTGCTTCAACTGCCGGGAACAAGGCCACTATGCATCCGACTGCCCGAAGAGGAAAATCAAGGAGGGGAACAACGGTACCGGCGGCGGCACTGGAACTGGTCCAGCTAAGGAAAAGCGAGTAGACGTGTGTATTGTGAATGCGCCTTCGGGTTCTCTGCGTCACTCTGGTGAGTCATTCCCATTTACTTACGACTCAGGTTCAGAGTGTTCCTTAGTTAAAGAATCGATTGCTTTGAAATTTAGTGGTAAGCGAATTTATGACAATGTTTCTATGACTGGTATAGGACAAACTTCTATAGCCTCGACCATGCAAATTTTAACGACAATTGACATTGACAATATTAACTTTGAGATACTCCTTCATGTTTTACCTGACCATTGTTTGCGATACAACATTATGATCGGACGTGAAATTCTAGTTATCGGTTTGACTGTACATATGTCGGTAGATAAAGTACGTTTCGAGAAAATTAACATAGTCGAATCATGTGATGTAGTTGCAAATAATGGTATAGACCTTGACTTGGTAGATACTGACGTTAGTAATGAATACAGACCTAGGTTGATTGAGATTTTAGAACGGTTCAAGCTTAGTTTCATTACCGGTACACCTACTTCTCCTGCTGACACTGAACCTATGCAGATACGGCTCGTAGACCCGCACAAGACGGTAAATCGTCGCCCATACAGGCTGACCCCAGATGAACGTCAGATTGTGAGGGGCAAGATCAACGAGCTGCTTAATGCTAAGGTAATTAGACCTAGTTCTTCACGGTTCGCAAGCCCGATACTTTTGGAAAAAAAAGACGGTTCAGATAGAATGTGTGTCGATTATAGGGAGTTGAACGATAACACCGTTGCTGACCGTTTTCCTTTACCACTCATATCTGAACAGATTGCTAGGTTGCATGGAGGACATTTTTTTACAATTTTAGATTTAGCATCGGGATTTCACCAGATCCCTATCGAGTCGGAGTCCATAGAGCGCACAGCATTCGTGACAACTGAAGGTCAGTATGAGTACCTTACTATGCCCTTCGGTTTGAAAAATGCTCCTGCAGTGTTTCAACGTGCTCTCATACATGCTCTAGGCGATCTCGTGAACAAGTACGTTGTAGTGTACATGGATGACGTGCTAGTTGTGGCCAGTAACATCGACGAAGCTTTCGATAGACTAAAGGTAGTATTAGAAGTTCTTTCTGGGAAGGGATTTTCGTTAAATCCTAAAAAGTGCTCATTCCTGAAAGAAAAAGTAGAGTACCTAGGCTTCGAGGTGCGCCGAGGTCAAATTCGTCTGAATCCACAAAAGATAGTTGCACTTACCGCTTTACCACCGACCGGCGCTCTTAATAATCAAGGTAGATTTTATGATTTTCATTTTGAATCGGGTGCTGAGTGTTCACTAATAAAAGAAAGCGTTGCATCAAGTTTCAATGGTAAAAGAATTGCTAAAACTGTCTCTCTAACGGGAATTGGTCAAACCAGTGTATTCAGCACCCAGCAAATACTGTGTAATGTTGAAATTAATGATTATTGTTTAGAACTTTTATTACATGTTTTACCCGATGTGTATATGCGTAGTGATATTATGCTAGGTCGTGAAATATTGAGTCAAGGCTTCGTTATTAACTTTTCAACAAATAATTTTAGCATTTCAAAACAAAATAATTTGACAGTTTTAAATTGTGACGTTTTAACCGATTCTAGTATCAGTAACGACTTTAGTAATGTTGACACAGATATACCCTCTTGTAAAAAGTCAGATCTTTTAACTATTTTAGGTAAATATTCCAGTTATTTTACAACAGGTTTGCCAAAAACTCGTGTAACTACAGGTGAACTCGAAATTCGATTAATTGATCCGAAGTATAGAGGTCCTTTTAGGGTATCGGAGGTACTTGAAGGTAATCGTTATGTTCTTAAAGCCCTTAATTCCAATAGAACCTATAAGTACGCACATGACAGACTTAGGCGAATGCCTGCGAATGACATTACCAATGACATGCTGACATGTGACCGTGATGATAATCTGTGCGAACTTGACGGGGATGGACCGTCATGTTCAAATTAATGTTGAGTTGACTGATTGAGAGTGGTTTACGGATACCGGATAGAGGTATTCAAGAGTCACTGGATGGAAGTGACTAGACTGGTATACGGAAGCTGGATGGAAGTTTCTAAGAGTCACTGGATGGAAGTGACTAGACTGGTTTACGGAAGCTGGATGGAAGTTTCCAAGAGTTGCTAGATTGAGGCAACTAGACTTACTTGACTGACGTTACTCTATATGGATTGTGTATACTGTAGCCTTGTTTTGGAATTATTTACCTTGTGTGTGCCATGCCGTTTGGTTTAAAGAACGCCAGTTCAGTTTATCAGCGGGCTATAGCAAAAGCTTTAGGTGAATTAGCTCATAGTTATATTGTTTCTTACATTGATGACCTGCTGGTATTGTATTCTACAGGAGAGCAGGGGTTGGAACGTCTACGACGTGTCTTAGATGTGTTCATTAAGAACGAAAAACGTAATCAAGTTAAACTAGATCCTAAATTTTAAGGACCGTATAAAATTTAATTGTTAGATGGTGATAGATACCGACTAAAATCTTTGTCTTCAAATCGAACCTACAAATATTCGCACGATCGGGTCCGTAGGGTGCCAGACCATCAAGTTCCTAGTAATTTTGATATCGAAATTAATGTGACCTCAGAGTCTAAATGAATGAATTTTCATATGCGATGTACAAGTTACTGACCGGTTTTTTTAAATTGTGACTTTGACAAACCCTTGACAGACAGTAGTATGTATTTGTGGCAGAACCGAAGGACCGAGTTTCTGCTGTAGCCGATGGACAGTGCTACATGTGTGTGTGTGGGAAACCGAAGGACCGTGTTTCCGTAGTAGGTAGCCGATGGACTGTGCTACATGTGTGTGTTGGAAACCGAAGGACTGTGTTTCCATAGTAGATAGCCGAAGGACTGGCTATATGACTAACTGTTACTGTAATGTTGACCGAAGGAAAGGTCTGACTGATTTAAACGTATGTGCGAGTCTGCTTATCTTTTATTTTTTTTGTCTTTACGTAAAGATTTTGGGAACTTGACGGTCGATGAGCGATTTTTGTGATTTCATGAACTATTGTAATAAGAAGTCTTTAAATTTAAGTTAAGGCAGAATGGCCGAGCGCAGATACTTCCTTGAGTTATCTTGTTCACAGATTCATCGGTTCTACCCGAGGACGGGTAGTCTGTCAAAATGGCCGTGTCGGAGATCAAGATGTCATATCCTACAGTCGGATCTCCAACGCCATCTATTTTCAATCGTTGAAGTTAGAAACGTCAAGTCGACAGCTATCACTGACTGGAGGACAGCTGTCACTTGGGTAAAGACAAGACAGAGTACTGAGAGGGCGCCACTGTAGATTTACAACGACCACCGGGTCGTTTGAATTGAGCGGAGGGTATTCTGTTCTTTTTGTTGCGTCTGGAGCGAAGCACGGGTGCTAATCAGCCTCTGTCTTGTACTTACCACGTTTCTACGTTATCCGCTAGAATCCTAGTAATCTTGTGCGTAGATACAGTGAAAGTGTTTGTGATTCCTAATTAAGCTTGTTTACTACACGCCGCATTCTTTATTTCGGATTTTGGAAGATGTCGGACACACCTAACGGCACGCCACTCGACCTATCTACGTCATATAAAATAACTATAGCTATCACTCGGCCTTTCCTGACTAATATTACGACCTCGTAATTATTATTCTTAAATAAATACATCAACATTAAGTATAAGTGCATTAAAATTTAAATTAATTTAGAACATAACTTAACATTAAAATTAATTATAAGAGAAACAGTATTGGTTCTAATAAGTAAATTATTTAAGTAGAAGTAACAATTTCAGAAAAAATAAAATACATACTAGGGACGCACCCTCTTTCATTTTTGGGACACACCCTGTTTCGTTTTTGGGACACACCCTTTTGTATTTGTGGGACACACCCTGTTAGAATTATATTTTGGGACACACCCTTTTGTATTTGTGGGACACACCCTGTTAGAATTATATTTTGGGACACACCCTTTTGTACTTGTGGGACACATCCTGTTAGAATTATATTTTGGGACACACCCTTTTTAAATTTTATTTTAGCTGTTATCTTATTCACAAAATCAATAATTTAAATAAAACTGTTACCATTGTCAAGCCAATGTTATCTCGCATCTATGTAGTAGTAGTTATATGGACAGCATTGCCGTCATTGATGGCATACACTTTATTAGGTACCTGAATCAGTTTTACAATTCATTTAAGTTAGTCTAAATTATAATATTATTCCAGTATTATAGTAATAAATAACTTATAAGATTAATATCACTTTATATGATTTAACATTATACAAATAATATTATTTTACATAATAAAGAATAATCTGTTATAATCTTTATTACACAAAGTAGTAGGTATAATATGAGTATCATAATAATAATAAATGAATCACAATTACAATAACAAATCATATAGGCAGTGGTCTGTTTACATCGTGAAATACAACTCTCATAGATTATCGTCCGATTCCTCTTCCCCACTCATTGATTGTACTATAAACTTTTTCATTCTATCTGCTACTATTACATTATTGTATTTCCTGCCGCGTGTATTTAGTGATGTTACTCTGTATCGATCATTATTAAAAACTTTGACAACTTTATAAGGCCCTGCATATTTGTCGACCAATTTACCACTAGTAAGACCTTTTTTTACAATACGTCTTTGTACATTTACTAAATCTCCCACCTGATATTTAACACTTTCTATTTTATTCTTATCATATCTCTCTTTACTTTTCCTAGCCGATTCGATAGTATTTTTCTCAGCTAAAGCTCGTAATTGCGGTAAATCTGAGACACATTGTGGTTGCTCAGGCAGATCTATTTCAAAACGAGGTTTATAACCGTATAGTAATTCGTAAGGACATTTTTGTGTGGTACTATTAATGGTTGAATTTATGCCTCGTTCGACTTGTGGCACAAAATTTTCCCATTCACTATCATTTTCCCCTGTATATGCGATTAATGATTGTAAAATAGTGCGGTTGAAACGTTCTACCTGCCCGTTTGCCCTGGGGCAGGCTACAGCATTTAAAACGTGACGGATTTGCTTTGACACACAGTATTTTTGAAAGTCTTTGCTCGTAAATGCCTTCCCTCTATCGCTTATAATTCTCGTAGGTAATCCAAAAATACGTGATAGTAAATCCAGTGTTGTAATGACGTGTAAAGTACAGGTATTAGGAACAGGTTGAAGCCAATTAAATTTGCTAAATGCATCAACAATAACTAGGAGGTAGGTATTGTTGTTGTTAGAAACACAAAAAGGACCTAAGTGATCAATATGCCAAGTTTGCCAGGGTATGTTCCCTTTTGGGATTGGATTTAAATAACCACGGCGTTTACCCGTAGGCTTTTTCGCGAACTGGCATGATATACAACTGCGCACATATTTAGTTACAAATTGCGTAAGTTTTTCAAACCAATATTCACGTCGGATAAGTTCGATTACCTTATTCTCATTCATATGTCCGTTATCATCGTGATAAATTTTCGTAATACGCCAGCGAACAGACTTTGGAATAACAATTCTATTTTCATCACCTATTTTCCTGTATAAAGTATTATCTTTAATCGTGTAAATATTTTTGTATTCCGCGTTATTAATATTCAATACGATATTTTGTAACTTAGCGTCATCATTTTGTACAACTTGTACCCAATTTGCTTCGGAAATATGCTGCAAAGGGAGTGCACTGCGGCTGAGGGCATCCACATGTTGCATGCGAGCACCGGGCCTATAATGTACGGTAAACTCGAAACTTTGCAATTCCAGCCACCAACGTGCTATCCTTGGCAGCATATCTCTCTTAGTCCATGTGGTACTAAGTGCCTGACAGTCAGTAAAAACAGTGAACGGTCTACCCAATAGATACACCCGAAACTTCCTAATACTTAAAACCACAGCCATAGCTTCCAGTTCGTACGAGTGGTATTTTTGTTCCGCAGCAGTAGTTTGCTTGCTAAAATAAGCTACTGGTTTTAGTGATCCATCTAACTGCTTTTGAAACAAAATACCACCCACCCCATAACTGGACGCATCAGTGTGTAACTGAATATCTAAATTAGGGTTATATATAGCAAGGACTGGTTCAGAGGTTAGAACCATTTTAATATCTTTAAAGGATTTTCGCTGCTCGTCGCCCCAGCACCATAGTTGACCCTTTTTTAATAGGGAGGATAAGGGACGAATTTTATCAGAAAAAGAGAAAACAAACTTTCTAAAATAACTGGCTAAGCCTATAAAGCGTCTAAGTTCATGTATGTCTCGTGGCGCTGCAAATTCGCTCAACGCCTTAACTTTATCTGAAGATGGCCTAATTTCTCCATCTGATATTACATGACCGAGATATTCAATATTAGATTTAAGGAAACAACATTTATCTCGGCGTAAAACCATACCCGCCTCGCTGATAATTGACAATACCTTTTCTACGTGACTCAAACCTTCTGGGATAGACTTAGAAAACAAAAGAATGTCATCAATATAGGCGGTTGAAAATTCGAACCTATATTGCCCTAGTAACGAGTTCATAGCTCTCTGGAAGACGGCAGGGGCGTTTGCCAGACCAAAAGGCATTCTTTTATATTGAAACTGACCAAAAGGTGTCACAAAGGCCGTAAATTTACGACTATCGGGGTGCATTTTAATTTGGTGATAACCCGCAGCGAAATCGAGCTTAGAAAACCATTTCTCAGTGCTTAATCTATCTAGCTGGTCTTGAATGAGAGGTAAGGGGTACCTATCCTTTTTAGTTAATTTATTAAGTTGACGGTAATCGACACACATTCTGTATTCACCTGATTTTTCGGTACTAGAATCACTGGGCTCGCATATGGCGAATTACTTGGTTCAATTATATCCTTTTCAATAAGTTCATTGACAATAGAACGAACTATTTCCTGTTCCTTGAATGACATACGGTAGGGGCGATAATAAAACGGAATTTCCGATGTCAGTTCAATCTTCATAAAAACACTGCACTCACCTACCCGCGACAAGTTGTTGAAACAATGACTAAATCTTTGTAAAATATTTTCTAAACGTACCTTATCATCTTGTTGTAAATCTGTATTATATTCGTATTCGTTACTATTGTATATTTTACCTCGCGCTATGCATCGAGTAGTATATAAGGTTAATGGTTCATACTGTAAGTTATAAACATCAATACATCCTAAACTGTCATGCAAGTGCGCGATCTGTTCGGGAATATCTATTTCTTTACCTAATGACCTATGTTCAGAACGATAAACCTGAATGGTATTCGTGTCCAAATTCTCGTCCGAATACACAATGATTTTATTTAAGCCCTGCAATAGTATTGTATCATGAGGAACTCTTATTTCAATTTTGCATACGTTTATTTCATGACCAGAAGGAAAAGGTAACTCTAAATGAAGATTATTTTCCGTATCTTTAAAGAATTCTAGCGTGTCTGACGATTTTCTTAGGCTAATTCCAGGCATTTCACTAAATGCCCGCCCTACAATCATGTCAGTTTCTTGAAGGCTATCACGAACTACTAGAACTGAGGTGTCTACACTCACGCCATCAATGCTAAGTTTAAGGTTCCCTTCACCGTCAGGACTGATAATCTGTCCGCCATAACCTCTAATGTTTGTACGACATTCCTTATTGTACGTAAGACCTATTTTGTTTGCTGCTCGTAACGTTATAGTATTGCATGCACTACCTAAATCAATATAACCAGTTAGTTCAAATCCGTTAGCAATAACAGTTTTATGATATTTACGATCACCCTCATCTATGGGACGAATATTATATAATTTTGAATTTTTAGCCTGCATACCCTCACCATTTGATTTCAAACTTGGTACAACGTCAGTCGACTTATTTTTCAAACTATAACATTCTTCACGCAGATGACCTAGTTTACTACAGTAGGAACACTTTTTAAGTCTGCAATCTTCTACCTTATGCCCAATTTTGCTACATTTAGTACAACGAATAGCGTCCCTACACTGTGAAGCGGTATGTCCCCTTTTGGCACACACAAAACATTTAGGCCTATTGTAGGAGTCTTTATCTTTCGCAAGATCAAAATTTCGAGACACTGGATCGTTACTTAAGTTATATGGCTCAACCGCGGCATCGGTAAGGTAATTTAATAAAGATCGCGTGTCCCTACAACCCGCTCCACGAGCTCCCGCTTTTAACAATGAGTCACCTAGCGTATAGATAATAACATCACAAATCATATGGTCAGAAAGTTCGCACAATTTTCCCTGAGATAACTTTTTATAATAGAAATCTATTACCCTTTCATCTCGGCGTTTGTTGATGGTGACGAATTCGTGAAGTTTGGCGGCTAGTCCTCTTCCAGCTGGAAAGAAGTCCGCTAGTCGCTGCTTCCAGTCGGCCCAAGAGACGTCGATTTCCCTTTGATGTCCAAACCACAATAGTGCGTTTCCTTCCAGGCTTGCGGTCATATGGTAGATCAACGTCTTCTCATCCCAGCCGTATATTTTCGCCAGCGACTCCAACCGGTGTAACCATGCGTGAACAGACATTGTGTTAGTATTTCCATCAAACTTAGGAACGTTTTCAGGTTTAATTAAGAATCTTAAATTGCTACCAATCTCGGAGGTTGTATATCTGTTTGATCCAGAAAAAGGGGGTACTTGGATAGTTTCTCTTACATTTTGTTGGACTGCATTATTATTATCGGAAACAGCAATATCACGAGATAAATCACAATTGGTTGGCGATGATAACGTACCTTCCGTAACGACGAGTTGTTCCGCGTCGTTTCTTGTAGGTGCAGGTAATATTGGTGCCTGTTCTTGTTGTGAAGGTGTAGCACTTTTTTGCTTGAGAATTTCTTCCAACAAATTCTCGAGGCGATTTAACCGTTGACTATTATTAGCTCGTGATGATCTTGCTTTTCTTGGCTTCTTGCTTGTACTAGGAGCAGAAGGGGGCTCTTCTTCTTCAGAAGATTCGATGACAGGGTGTCTTGGGCGTCGGCGGCTCATGGTGGCACGTGAATCACTTTTCAAAAAGTAGGCAAACGGAAAAAAAACTACTTTTCTATCCCACGCGCTGATATGTTAGGCGGGAAAATAAATTAAAGAGGTAGACTAGTTGAAGAGATGTTTACTCAACGATTTCTCACAACGTAATGAATCCACTACGACCAAATCATAATCCATGTTTGAGAAACGTCCCGCCATTTTTAAGAAAACTCACTCACCAGGTGTCGCTTTTAGCAATAATGTTTAGAACTGTCATTAGGTGGCAGCACTTGTACTAAATACGTGAGTTAGTCGCTAGATGGCGGGGCGTCTTACAATTTAATATAAATTAGTACCATAATATATTCACTAGATGGCAGGAACCATTATATAAAATAACTATAGCTATCACTACACATAGCTTCATATCGTAAGTAGTCAACGTCAACCGCTGTACACCGACGGGATTTTGCAGCTGTGAAGTTCGTTTACACATGTCGATATACATAATACATATTATATATATTTAGTCCGACGCACAGTTTAAAAAAGGCAGGTGACTCACATGACACGATTCACTGCGATATCTACCTTGATCAAGTACACAACGTCCTTACATGTTTAAATCTATCTATACATATAATGAAATTGTAACAGATTGATGTTTGTGCACGCTAATCTCAGAAACGGCTGAACCGATTTCGATGCAGTTTTCAGGAGTATATTGTGACAGGTCCCACTTAACATATAGGCTACTTTTTATCCCGGGAAAATGTTTTTATCCCGGATAATTTCGACATTTTGTTTTTTCTGCAGTCCACGTAGTCGCGGGCGTCCTCATATATACAGACGCCGTTGAAGAGAAGTAGACATCCTGCATGGTCGTCGAGACGCTGTGGAGTTTTTTCTTTGCGATGTTTTTGTTCTGCCTATTACGTTTCATGTCAGCGTCTGACTCCTAATTTATCTTTGTTATAATAAAATCATGATGTAACTATAAATTGGTATTTATTCAATTAGACGCATAGTTTAAAGAAGGCAAGGATCCTCAGCTACCTACCTTGATCAGGTCCGCGACCTCCTTGGTCACGCCCCCCCCCTGCAGACGCAGCCAGCGCCGCAGCGCGTCGACGGCCACGCACAGCGCGCGCTCGTGCGCCTCCGCCTGCAGCACGCGCGCCAGCTGCGACACAGCCGCCGCGGGCAGAGTGCTGCCGGGCGCGGCGGCTGCGGCCAGCGCGCTCAGCTCGGCCACGCCCTACGGTAGGGTGCTGTTAGTGCGGGTGTTGACGCTTAGGTTCATTTGATATTAAGGTAGATTCAACTTTTGCTATATTTTCAACCCTTATCTCATTATTTAGGGGTCAATATGATTCTTCTTTCAAAAATGAAATTGCTAAAGATAGCAGACACCAAAAAAATGGTTTTAGTAACTATTTTTCAGTAAATGATATGCAATACCAATTTACGCGTTGAAAACAATCAGGACTCATATTAAAACATATGCTATAACATTATAGTAAAATAGCTAAATTAAATTGCACAATGATTTTATCATCCATAAAATAAAGAGCAACATAACAATCCGGCAACTCACATTGAGCACGGCGATCTTGTCCTCGCTGGAGGTGAGCTTCCCACCGGCGCCGGCGTACTCGTCCAGCGCGTGCTGCAGCAGCGCGTGCGCCGCGCCCGTCGCCGCACAGCGCCGCGCCAGCCGCGTCAGCGCCGCGCGCGCCGACCCGCGCACCCACGCGTCCTTCGAGTGCAGGTTCACTGCGCGTGCGTACAGTGAGTACGATTATCATGGTAATCGTAGGTAGAAGGTATAAAAGAGGAGGTGAGGCTATGAACTGAGTCGTGTGGCAATCGTGAGGCCATGACGTTATGATAGGGGCGGAGTTTCAGCGCCAGTGTAACTCAGTAGCTGTAACCACACGCTTGTGCTTCGAAATGTAACCGTATTAAAATACAAAGACACTAGCGCTTTTATTAGGGTACTTTATTACTAAAACGTAGTATAATATTGTGATCTAGTGATGAGTAATTGCACTAGTAAGACAATCTTGAACCATATTGATAATGAGCAAGTAGTTTGACTAGTTACTACAAGGTGGTTTCTATGTAAATGGGCAGGGCTACAGTGTTCAATGCTTACCTCGTCCCATACTTCACCCCTGCTCCGCGGAACACTATTTTTACATACATATAATCATGCCTTTAGCAGAGCACACACTATTTTTGTATGAAAATATACTTAGCCGCAACTCCTCTTTTATTTTTCTCCATGACGATTACACAAGGACTATACTATGGTATTTCACTCTACAGATTAGGTGCATTTTTGAACTTTTAATGACAGTTATACATGCCTAACTCAAGTTGTTGCCTTCCGCATCTACGTCTGCGTGATCTTTATAGCCTATGTGTTGTTCTGGTGCATAAATTAAGCTACATATCTGGCAAGTTTTATCAAAATCTGTACAGATTTTTTTTACATGAAAGAGTAACAAATATACATAGACACACACACAAAAATCCTTACAAAATTTCTCAATTCCCACTCGGGTGAAGATATTTTTCCATTTTCTTTATTAATAATTTTATAAAATTTCTCAATCATAATATTAGTTAGATAGGAAGTAGCAAAGGAGACAATTAGCACATGTAGGTGTGTAAAACAAAGCAATTCGGTACAAAAATAAATTCATTATAGTAACTATTTCTTTTCTGGTATGTTAGGGTTTTTATACCCCTTAAATGCTGTATCAACTTAAAAAGAAAAGAGATGAGAAAGTTATCAAGAGAAATTATCACTAGCAATATTAATTTGTAGATAGGTCAGCTAGGTTTAGTAAGTAATATTTTAAATCACTTTAAATAAGCAACTTACCAATCAAACTTTTGCCAATATCAACAGCTAAGCCATCAAGATCAACCCCCAAATAATCCACAACCTCCCCCACAGCCTGGATAATAGTCTCGGGGCTCCGCAGCATGGCCTTCTGCAGAGCCGGCAGCAATGTGTCCTTCACTTCAGCCAGGGTTAACATGTACAGAAAATCCGAGCACCCCTTGATGTAATTGGCATTTGGACGGCTCTTCACATTGATCAAACTTTTTGTGAAAGCCTCTAGCATTTTTGGCTAAAAATGGGATCAGAATGAATTACAATGTTGCATCCTTAAATTTCAAATTAGCAAAAAGTCTACAATGAAGTTTTTTATTTTTTATTTTTCTTAATTTGATTTGAAAGAAGCAAAATATTTTTGTAGTCCTATACTAATATTAGTATTATATCTGACCTACCTTATGTTCAGATATAAGATGTTCATCTCCAACATGCTTCAGGTGCCTACAAAGGTTGTTAAAGGCGACACAAATATGTGGTCCACTGTCGGGTGCTTGAGCCAGGAGTACCTCAAGCCATTTGGACAATTTTGCTTTGTCTATAGACTGCCATGAAGTATGTAACTGAAATAAAAATATACTTATACTTTTTGGTTTGAACTTAATTTTATAAAAAAAAAAAATGTTATTTATTTACAATTAATAGCTGTTGTGTTAGTTGAGGGTAGTTTTGGAAAGTGTAGTCTAGATTCCAAAGTGTGTACCAGTGCATGAGCTCTTCAAAATTGAGGACTATCTGTGAGTATTTAATAATAGCTATTTTTCTATCCTACCTAAAGAAAGAAGTCTTATGAACGAAAATTATTAAATAAATAAATAAACTGCAATAAAAAATATATCATATTCATACCATAGAATATGCTTTTTCATTTCTTTTCTTATCTCCATAGGCTGCCACCACTCCCTGTAAATTGGCCTGACATAGAACCAGGCTGCTGTAGTCTACTCCAACTTCTTCAGTAGTCTTCAGAGCAGTCTCTACTAACACTGTGGACCAGCGGAGGGTAAACAAGCCACTCTGACAGGTGTTTTTACTGTAAAAAGAAAATATTTTTACTCTCCAACATTAATTGCTATAAAATCAGAATATTTAAACAATACTTACGATGTAGCTGTATTTTTCAATTGTTCCGATAATTCTAGTAAAACAGGGAGTAGGTTTTTTAAGGCCCATTGTCGGTGACTTGTAGAGAGGTACACCAACAGACTTTTGACATAAGACTGGGAGGTAGTGTCCCTGTATCGGTGGAGGGTTGATGCTAGGACACGGCACACAAAACGAATTGCTGGCTCTGTGATACCTATGCAGAAGTAAGAATATATTATTTTTTATATATTATTATATTTTTAAGTACAATGATCTAGATTTAGTTGATTTGGCACAACGAAAAGTATGCTCACAGTAGGTATTTAATAATTAAATCAAGTTGGCATAGTAGATACATATTATTATGCATAACGTACAGGTAAATAGTGTAGTATAACTAAACAACCTTTCACTAATACTTTACGAGTTAACAAAGCGTCTAAGCCGGTGGTGTCCGGATCAATACAGCTACCCACCACATAACCTATAAACATTCTGAAGACATCCTGGAATTTCAACTAGTGATAAATTTTCTTTTGCGAAACTTATTGTGTAAGTAAAAAAATTACCTGGGGTCGATAAAACATCCTGTATTTCCTTGAAAACCACACGTCTTTCCTTCAAACTTGCGGTCTGAATCCTAATGGGTATATCTTTCAATTTTTGCAAAACCTGGGGATAAAATCATGTTTTACATAAAAGGGAATAATGCACAGCATAATAACTATTTTATAATGAATGATTTACCTCAGTATCTGCCATTTTCACTTCACAAAACACATTTGTAAAATTCTTAACACGTCTTTTCGATAGAAAAGCACGGCTGGCCGAAAATGAAATTGTTATTGTCAATGTCATTCGCTTGTCATTCGTTACATATGTCAAAAAATTTAAGTTGCCTATTATGCCATGTTTGTTAAATATTTTTATTGTTATCTTAAAATGTTGCAATCTTTCCTGTAATTCATCTATCCAAATACGAGCCTCGATTATTCATATTTCATTCAAAACTTAGAATGATAGATATGATATACCTTGTGTACGCCTGAGAGCATGTGGAATACACATCGTATAATGTAAAATAAAGTTATGACTTCATTCGCAGTATGTATGTAACAACTCCTTTGCCTAATCAAAAAACATTAAAACGTCAAGTACTCTCTGCCACTGTCATCACAGATTCGGCGGGAAAAGCTGGAAGGGAGCGGGTGTAATTTTCTTGTGAAAATCTAAATTTATTTATTTATTTATATTTACGGCTTGCATGTGTCCGTATGTCCATATGTTTTCTGGAAGATAAGTTATATTTTATTTACTTGTTATGTGAAGTTTGTTATGTGTGTGTATAATAATACGATGGGAAAAAGGGAATACGATCTCTTCATGGGCTCATGTAAGTTGTTTCTGTAATTATTTTTGATTTTGAGGTATTTTCCACTCCTTTTTGAGGATTTTTCTGTCGTTTCCATTCATCATTATCACCCATCATAAATTCAGAAATCATTTACTAAAGACAATGGCTGTATGGGCTTAGTTCCCCTGCCTTTCCTTCGGGATAAACTAAACAACAAAAAACTGTCATCACAATGGTCATGACTTCTCTATGTAGTCTGGATTCGGCGGGAAAAGCTGGAAGGGAGCGGGTATAATTTTCTTGTGAAAATCAAAATTTATTTGTAAATGGCTTGCATGTGTCCGTAAAGTGATGTTTTCTGGTAGATAAGTTATATTTTGTTTACTTGTTATGTGAATCTAGTGCGTGTGCATGGTTTTATATTCAGGTAAGCTAAGTAAATCTTTAGCCGGATTACGATCTCTTCATCGGCCCAATGTGAGTTGTTTCTACAATTATTTTTGATCTTTACTAATTTTACACCCATTCTTGAGGTTTTTCCCGACGTTTCCAGTCATCATCATCAATATCATCCATCATAGGCTGTATGGGCTTAGTTCCCCTTGCCTTTCCTTCGGGATAAACTAAATAAAATAAAATAAAATGCAAATACAAAAATTGCAATTTTTGTTTGGCCCCTAGTGAATGAAAATATTAAATTTTTAGAACAAAATGGACCAAAGAAAGCAACAACTAATAGAACTCGAAGAGTATACTAAACGAATTGAAATAGAAATGACTTTGATATTACAAAATCTTCAATGGCATAAAAATAAATCTTTACAGGTTACCTTCTAGACTTTTAGTTTATTTGTTATTTGCAGGGCATGATGATGATATATTTGATACTTTTGTTAATTACAGGGAAGTGGCATGGTTATATGCAAATATGATAGTAACCATAGGCTGCCTTCCGAAGTGCTGCAAAGTCATGAAGAATTTTGTGCTCTTCAAAGTCAGGGATATTTAAAAACAGACTCTACTTTTCCTGCTCCATTGGATAATAACGCATTTAAACTAGTTAAATTGAGTAAGAAAATATATAAATTTAAACCAGTTTCTATTATGAAAATCAAACACATTGCTAATGTTTAATACAATGATTTGATTTGCAGGTAAACAGGATATAAGATCAATAATAAACAAAGCCTCGCAATTTGACCCATCATTTAAAAAAGGTAAGTTAGAATAGCTATAATTTAAGCCTAAGTAATATCAGTTCTGGAGGTCTACTCTGAAGTGACGATAAACGAAGTATCGGCCGAATATCAAGGTGTTTCCTACTACGAACTTCCTTCGATCGTATCAGTTGCGCCATTTTTTCATTCGGTCCGATCGAACTCTATTTGACAGGTATAAGGCTAGATAATATTTAGTCAATGTGAATTATTCTGTATAGTTACGAATGAGTTGTGAACTCAGATGAATGAATCCGAAGCAATTTCGTAGTAGGGTCAAAAGCTTCGATTCGGTATGGCTTCGGTCGGACCAAAAGATTTGAAAGCGGCATTTCAGAGTAGACCCCCTGTTTTTGCAAGATATATCTGCTGTTTAATGGAAACAATTTATTTTCCTTACAGTTTTGAAAATTTTATTTATGTAGAAGCAATACCTGAAGCCTAACAGTATCCTTTGCATTATTATTTTAAGTAGTTGTAGGAAATTGTATTAATTAAGCAGACTAAATTAAAAAATCTTTAGACTTAAGTAGTAAGCATTTAGCTTGTTTCACTATGTTTTTTGGACTATGTTGATGGTAGACAGAGTAAACTGTAAAAATTTGGTGGAGGTCTTTACCTAGCAGTGGGACTACATTTGTACAGGCTTCATGGTACACAATATGATTTTGAATAACAATATTTACATCTATTTCCTTAACATTAAATGAATACATAGGTCCAGGATGTGAAGGTCCTGAGCCCTTGACTCTGGAGCGTTTGCAGTCCACGTACACAACAGATGAACGACGAGCAATACACAATGCTGTAGTTCAAGCTGTTCCCACTTGCCATGATCTTGCCGACTTAGCTCTACCAAGGTATATTACAAATAAATCTATTTTTAAATTTTGTTAAGGAAACAGTTGATGATAAACATAAATGAAACTTTATTTATAACATAGTGTCTGTCACTTATAAAAAATACAGCTTTGCTTTTACATTTTTCATTGTGATAAGTTTTCTATAAATACAGAGTGTAACAAAAAGGGTATGTTAAGCGAAAAGCTATGTAAATAGCCCACTGTAGAGAATCTATCTATAAAATTTGAGACCCGAAATCACATGTCTATTTTTCCCGATAGTATGGAGAATTTTTAAATATCTCAGGAATTTTCATACAATCTTAAAAAATAAAAATGTGATTTCGAGTCTCAAATTTTGTAGATAGGTTCTCTATAGTGGGCTATTTACATAGCTTTTCGCTTAACATACCCTTTTTGTTACACCCTGTATATTAAAGATTACCAGCAACACACTATGTAAATTATTATTATTACTATGCTTTATTGTACACAGTAAAGTTTTCACAACTAAAGTTTGTGACAAAGAAAATGTACAAAGGTGTGCTTCTCTCTAAGAGATATTTCTTCCAGCAAACTAATTGTGAAAGAGAAGTAAACATAAGAGGTAGGTATGTGTGCACACAAACAGACCAATAAAATAAATATAGTTAATATTACGGTTAGGGGACAAACCTTTCAATGTTTTTAACTGTAATCTTGCACTTCGTCACACTAGATTCAGATGCAATCCACTAATAACAAGTGATCATCCTTGACTTTGTCCATTTTAACTTTAGGTTTTTTTTTTTATTGTTTTGTGAGAATGTTGGTAATTCTTTCTTAGTGCTCCCATACACTCCAAAAGGAATTTATAAGCTCTATATAAAATTAGTGATTATCTTTTGATACTACTACAATATATTTTTTTTAAAATCAGCTGTTCCATACATTCTAGAATAATTACTGCACCGAAATGTGTGGAACAGCTGATTTAAAAAAAAATATTTCGGAGTTGGTCCCATAGTGAAAGTTGTTTCTTTTTACCTACCCAGTTTCGTGTCAAAATATAATCACTAATTTTTAAAAGACCTTATACAGGGTGTTTTTTACGTTGCCACCCTTAACGAAGGGTACGTACTCTATACATCAAATAAAGTAACTTTATGCTGGGAAAAATGCTGGGAAACGAAGTAAATAAAAATATATATATATTACTTGATCGGGCAAAATTTATAGTGTCCAGACACATATTATTTCTAGTGAAAAAATCTTGCAACACGCGTCAATGTGCGTTTATGCAGAAAAACGCAGTCTATTTACTCAAATTTGGACCCAAATATTTTTGAAACCAGACACTTTCCAGGTATGCAACCATGGAGAAAAATTGAGTAAATAGACTGCGTTTTTCTGCATAAATGCACATTGACGCGTGTAGCAAGATTTTTTTACAAGAAATAATTAATATCTGTCTATGAAAAAACTAGCATAAACACTGGACACTATAAATTCCACCCGAACAAGTAATTCATTTTTTTTTTTTCAAAAAAAATTACATCGTTTCCCAGCATTTTTTTTTGTCATAAACTTACTTTATTTGATGTATAGAGTACGTACCCTTCGTTAAGGGTGGCCACCAAAAAACATCCTGTATATGTACATACATTGTATACACGCTGAATTTTAAATGTTTGCACCCAAGAATTTTGGTTGTACGTTATCTTTCAGTTAGTTATAAAAGAGAAGAAAATGCTAGTGAAATACTTGTTATTGTGTAGTTCCACTGGAGACGAGCTCCGCAGTAAACGTAAGTCCCGCATGGAGATACTAGCCGAGCTGCGCGACATGAAGCGACGCCGCACCAAGTACCGCGTCGCTCCGAACACGAGGAACTATTCCATGGTCCTGCGGGATGTTATACAAACACAGGTCAGCTATATTTAGTAGTTGTTCAGTTAGTATCTTCCATGCTGCTCTGGGAGTTAAAGAAAAATGGTATAATACGACAGCTGCTTCTCTTCCCAGGCATACTGTACAAGTCAGTAGAGGGACAAGAGGGTCTTGGTGTTTTGTAGGCGATGGACTGACCGCCTGTCACTACTAACGGAACTTGTACATCTCAAATATACCCTCGAAATTGGTCAGAAGTGGCACCATGTGGTTCTATCGGCCCTTGGTGCTCTGCCTACCCCGTAAGGGATAAAGGCGTGATTATATGTATGTATGTATGTTCAGTTAGTAAACTGAATTTATATATGTATTTATTTGTAAACTTATGTATTAGCTTATTGTTTCTCTTGCAAGGATTCAACTTAATGATGCAGATCTATTTGAGCTAGTTGTATTTGTATTGGAATGAATAAAGACGAAGAAAAAGATTTAAATTATTTTACAGCATTTCTAAATATACATATGCAACTAGAAGTAATATGAAATGTTTCTTAGATGGAGATGTACAATGGAGCTGCTGAAGTGAAGAAAGAAGTTTTACATTCCTCCAGTGAGAACCATAAATCACTTTCTAATAAAGAGTCTTATGTTAAAGACGAGCCAAGGAATGAAAAGGATTATAGATATAACCACTACCAGGACAGCAACAGGAGAAGGGAGAGTGAAGTAGAAAAGAGAAAAGAAAAGGGTTATTCAAGAAGAGACAAAGAGGGACTGGTTTTTGAACAGGAATTAAATGTGGTACATGATAATGATGGAAAAAAATATAGTAAAGAACATAGAACAGAATATAGGAGAATGCGACAAAAAGGAGAGAACAGTAGAGAAAAGAGCCAACATTATGATAGATCTGGAAAATATACTAAGAAGGAGGAAAATCCTAAGGAGTATGTTAAATATGATAGAAAACATCATTCACATTATTATGATGATTACAGAACTTCATCTAGTCCTTCTAATTATAAAAGAAGATATGAGCATGAGAAAGGCTTAGAAACACATTCAAAAGAGAGAGAACAAGAGAGCCATGGGAAAAAATATAAACATAAAAGTCCAAGTTCCTCTTACAGCTCTGCTTCAAAGGACTCGTCATATTACGAGAGATCAAAACGAAAAGATAGCTAGGATCGAAGAAAATATTAATATTATGTACAATGTTGTGTAAATTAATAATTATTATACATATCTATGTATTATAGATGTTTTTTTTTGATAATCCTATATGTTCTAGAAAACAAGGTTTTATATTATTCGCTTGAGAGATTAAACAATGCGATATGTATTCAAGTGTGCGCAGGCGCAGGCAGGTTCGGTCAACAAGCGCTAGTCTCCGCCCACTGCTTCAATTGTAGTTATTAATGTATTCAAGCATTCATACATGTAAACAGGATAATGTGTGTCTTTAAACCTACAATTAGTTTCAATGACTGCATATACTGATGGTACAAACGAGAACTTCAAATAACTTATAGAAAACTCATACTAAGATATCTACTCCATAAATATGCATGATGCATCGAAAGTTAAATAGCGTAGGAAAAAAAATAACCATTTCTATAAATGACCAAGTGCGTCGCCTATATGTACTGCTATCAGTTACGTGGGTAGGTACTTAGAATGCTGTATTCTAATCTATGGTCATACAATTTCAGATATTTTACCGGAGTAGGTAGGTACCTATGTATCCGTAGTTCTTAAAATTTAATCTGGGAAATTACTGGCTAGTACACAAGAAAGTATGTAGTACATTGTGAAGTGCTACGAGTACTCAGGTGTAGCGTAATTACTCGAACATAAGTCTACGTGTAGTCTTTACCGAAATGGAACAGCCTGCGTTTCACTTCTAAGTAGCTCTGTTATCTCGAGCTCATGAATCATAGATGTCTAATTGGCGCTAATGCATAAAACGCGCATTTATTTAGAGTGGAGTGCGCACGGTAACGAGCACTGAATCGCCGATCGTATGTATAGTCTATGGGGTGGACACGAGGTGGCAGACGTGCTGCGCGGGCGCATGTGTCGAGCAATCGGAGTGGAACGTGCGTCGCTCAGGTGCGAGCTGTAGAAAATTACCTAATAGGTACATAATATTTGCTGTTATGAAGTCATAAAGGTGCGGGTTTGAAGAAACGGCAGAAGAAGAGGATGATTGCTACGTAGTTCTCTTACTGGTTTCTACGAGCGAGACACGTTCTTAGGCGTAATTAATTCGTCATTATCATGCGCCATTATCGTCGCCTTCTGGGAGACAATTTACGAGTGACAGCGTTATTCGCAAAGTTCCTACCTACCTATAATATTTTCGCTTCCCTAATTCTTCGCTCGTCCACCGCCAGGTTTGCTTAGGGCGGCCACGTTTACCTACGTTTCCCTTGGGGGTTTATTAATTAGTTGTGTACGAGTACGTATAATGTAGGTGTTTTTGTATGATGTAATAATATTAGCACTTCAGCTCGGCCATTATGTGCATGTACATATTTGAAATGCATTTAAATTTTATGCAAACAAAAAGTCTGCAAGTTAAGTAATGCGTCCGGCTGTCTGTCCGTCATACTCATTATGAACACAAATTGTTTGTTAACTATTGTATTCCGATTGTCTTGACGTCTGATTGTTGTACTTGTATTGCCTAACTTAGGTATAAGCATACTTAGTTACTATGTAAAAATAACGTTTTCTTGTATAAACAGACCTTGATTGGATGGGTAGGTAGATTACATAGGGAATTTTTGCTTATTTTCTTTTCACCCTTTAGTAAACACTCTACTATGGCAATGTTTTATGCTTGGTAGTTTAGCGTGAGTCATCTCAATAAATGATGCTGACAGCTGTTAGATGATTGCAATTTCACGGATAGTTCACAGATAGGTAGCCATTGAGTAGGTAGGTTCTTATTTTTGCCAAGATTTAGAACTTTGAATATTGTTTAAATCAGAGTTCTGTACATTAGGTAGACTATACTAGGTAGGTAGGTACCATAAAATAAATAATAAGAAGGCAAACTATCAAAATCGTAGATCTCTACACCGCGCGGTGAGTACAAGTCGCCACGGCTGCGCACGCGCACGACCCGCGAGCACCGGGCCGCGGGGTCACATGGACCCGAGGAGCTTTTGTCTGATACTGAATAAACTTAAAACTACTTATTTATCACGAAAATATATCTGAAATAATGTATTATAGCAACTTATTAAAAACTTCTGACTGCTAGCAGGACTAATAGCCATACCTCTAGGCAGGGCCGGCCCACCCATACAGCGAACGGAGCAGTCGCTCCAGGCGCCAAATCCTAGAGGGCGCCTAAATGGTAAAGATATAGGTACATATTATTAGGAGAAAACAGGAGAGGCGCCATAATTGGATAACGCTCCATTCTAAAATTTACATCGGGCCGGGGCGCCGCCTATGGGTGAAATTTTCCAAGCTGTAAAGCTTCTTCTATACATTAAAATAAACTTTGGATTAAGATGAAGCATGTTACGCAGTGTTAGAATAGAACAATCAGCCGCGGCGCTTGGGGTCGCGCCGCAGTCCACGCGCGGGCCCCTCTCGAGCCGCACGCGACCTGTGCGACACGAGCTTACGTTATACGACCATTATACAACTAGTTCGGAACTGTGTACATTTACGAGAGATAAAACTAAACGGTACCGGTTAAGTTATGTGACAATGTGATATATATTTGGATGTGCTTACTGTTTGCGACGCTAACGGATTTTGTGTCGATTGTTTGAGTAAGTTTTTGCGAGAAACTTTTTAATTTTAGTACATACTTACCTAAATTACCTAGGTGTAACCTTACTAATGAATTAATGATGTATGGTACAAACAAATGGTAAATTGAAATAACTATCAAATTCATACTAACTGAAGACTACAACGTTGGCGTCGGTACCTACTCTACAAACTCACTCCTAGAGAATTAGTTCTCTATCGATATGCACCATGATTTATGAATTAGTGGGTACTCACCTACAAAAAATAAACATATACCTATCTATATAGGTATAGTAGATAATCTTTATTCAAGTTCTTAAGGGGTTAGGCCAGTATAGAATTTCCCAAAAATCGTTTTTTTTTTTTTGTTTCAAACGATTCCCTAGAATCTGAAGAATGATATCCCGAAAGATTATGGCCGGGAAATATCGCTCAGGCCGGTATTTTTTCAGCAATGTGCAGCGGCAGCGCCCCCGCTTTTTTTATATCGGTAATAAATATCTTTATGTACATAATTGTAAACTCCTCTATACATAAATGTATATCTGTACATAAATGTATAGATATACAGAAAGCACGGGCTGCTGCTCACCACCCATGAAATTCTGGTCTAAGTGCTTGTTTTTCAAAGTAGCGTACAAGGTCGCCAGGTGGCGGGGCGGCAGCCTTTTTGAGGGATTTTAGCGAACTAGAGTAGAACTTGGCCGCACCCATAACTCGAACAATTTGCAACCAATTCACTTTAAATTTTCACTAGATCTTTAGAAATACATTGTCTGAAGAAGTACGTAGGATTTTTTGTTTATATAGCATAGCCCATTTGTTATACAAAATTTTCTGAAGATTTTTTTGCGAATTTTGCAAGTTTGACTTCAAAAGTGCGCCAATCGGCGAAAAATCAATATATGAGAAAAACCCTATGTACTTCTCTAGCTGTTGTTATATACAACAACACAAAATTCAGTGACTCATCAGAATTGAAAATTTACAGGAGCTGATAGTACGGCCGTGGATCCTTCCATAAGAGAGAGGTCATCTGGGAAACTGTGCACAGTCGCAATTTCTAATTACACTGTTCTATAAAAATTATGGTTTACAGTCAACCATATGTACAATAAACTTGTTCTTAAGTAAAATCAATTGACTTTATATTTTCCCTGGAAAAAAAATCACAACTCAGACTATTTTTGCACCCTGTAGAGTGGCCTAACCCCTTAACCACTTAGGATAATCCTTTTTTATTACAGTAATATTAAAGGGCCTACATTAACCCCTTTAATATATGGCTGTATGAAATGGATCCGTGTAAATAGATTAACACAGGTCGTTGCTATTTATATCTTTATATTTTAAGTGATAATGCGGTTTACTAACTAACGTTATTATCTTAACTCATAAACTGGGCAGTGACTTACTCTACAAGGAGAAAAAGACTCTTTAAAGTCATGAAAACCCTCACTTCGTTAGTACCTACCTGCAGATTTTTCAACTTTAAGTTAAGTTCTACAATAGTCGATGTCGATATAAGTAGGTATATGTAGTAGGTGATATCTACTCGCGTGTTCACGGGGTACCTAAGCCGTAGTTCTATAATTGGGAGATATTAGATAGAATGCAGATGTATGCAAATGAGAGCTGCAGGGAAAGTGCGCCCGCGCAGTGTAGAGCGCCACCGGATCGCAGAGCACTCTATTATGTTTACATCGTTTTATTCGCATTCGAAATAGAAATTGTCATTATAGATGTATAACTTATTTAGGACGTTACCTAGGTAAACTAAGTTTACTTCTATTATCGCGAAATTGTCTGATGTCAATCAGTTTATAGAAGTCTACTAATAATAGGTACTTATTTTTATTTTATCTAGTCATTATAGTCGATTCCGGCAGTCACACTTAAACCTAAACGTAAAATTAGTCCTACCTGTACTTTTTTCTCTCAGCCATTTATGTTAAGAACGGAGAGAGATAGATCTGACTAAGATTAGGTTTAGGTTTAAGTGTGACTGCCGGAATCGACCCTATTAAGTGGTGATATAATATGTCAAATATAATAGCTATAGCTCGATATCATGCGGCCTTCCTAGACTTTAATCACCTACTTTTATGTTGTCTAATGAACTGATGATCGGCTACTACCACAGATTTCATAATACGTAATATATACTCAGACAGAAACGTAAGACGGAAGTACTTATAGGAAAATTATCGGCTACTTTGTTTGTCTGTGTTTACAAAACTGTCCACAAAACTAGAGTTGTTGTTTGGTTTGCTTATATCTCTTATATAGTGGACACCCGCGACTCCGACCGCGTGGACTGCAGAAAAAATAAAATGTCGAAATTATCCGGGATAAAACATTTTCCCGTGATAAAAAGTAGCCTATACTATGTTAAGTGGGACCTGTCGCAATATATTCCTGAAAACTGAATCGAAATCGGTCCAGTCGTTTCTGAGATTAGCGTGCACAAACATAGATCCGTTACAATTTTATGTATGTATAGATAAATATTATGAAAACATTATGTATATAACATAATAGATAGCTTACTAAATAGGTACTAAACATAGAGGATTACCTACCTACGTGAAGTGAATTAACGCCGCGTAACGAATAGACAAGAAAACGTCAACATTTGTGATTATCTCGTAATGATGTGAAGACTTGCACAAACTGAATACAGACTTTTTGCTGTTATTTAGCTTACTTACAATCACATCTAAGAGATCCACGAAACCTGCAATACTTAAAACATAAGGATTTCGGGGTGAACTGAATCTATAAGTTTTTCAATATAATTACTTATTTAATGAGCCAAACTATATTTTACCTAGGTAAAGGTAATAACTTTTTTGTTTATTTCGCAATATCTATAAATTGATGTGTGGTAGGCACATCATATTACACTGGCTTAATCACCGACATACTTGCAACTAGCTTTTACCGATTGGCAGGTCAGAGTAACATAAGATAGTAATAATTACGTCCTGCGATGTCTACGCATCTATGTGAAGCCCACCGCGGTGCGCAGGCACAGGTAATGGGTATCTGTACTTACTTTATAAATAAGTTGTTTGCCGCCTATCAAATGAAGATAAGTATGTATATATAGGTATGTAATGTAACTTAAACTAGCAGAATCTGTGAACAGTTTTTACCAATAAAAAAAAATAGTTTTCATCGCATTGATCGCATTAAATTGTATCTTTATCGCGGAAGTATTAATTAAATCGTTGATTGATGAATTTCATTAACGGTTTACGATTGTTTGATTTGGTTTGATTTTTGTGTGGGAAAGTGAGTGATAATGCGATGATAGCATTCGAACAATTCACCATTATACCTGAATGAAAGCAAATCGACTACCATTGTTACATAACTTTCAACAATCTACAAGTATTCTATAATCGGTAAATAGCTCAAAAGTCAAAGGTTCATCTCGTGGGTTGTAAACGGAGCCACAATAATAGATAGGGCAATTGCCTTATGAAACCACTACTTATGACGGTTATTTTAGATTCCTAAAAAAGCGTTATATTTAAAAAATGTACGCACTCCTTAATCGTAAAATGTTTTTAACACTTTCATAATTTTAACGACCTATCCAACGATTACGTAATTAATTACGTACTCGTACCTACCTATTTACACCGTAGCATAAAAGAAATATTATTTTTTTTCTTAGTGGAAACCTGTAGGTACATAAAGCATAGTGCGAATGATTGCTTATTGCACTAAAAATAGTAACATTAGCTACTATTATAGTGGTTTTCTGTCAACCATAAACTTCTTTTTATACGAATTCTGTATGTTATTCGTAAAATAAAAAGAGGCTATGCGCTCCCGTTGATGTTTTTTGTTTTAATACATCCGTACCTGCACCGTATGTTACGCGCTCTTCCTAACAACGCGGCAACGAGTATTCTGAGGAGATACCAAATCCCTGATTCTGGCAACCAACATAAAACGTCACTTTCGATGAATAAAAAACTAAAATTGCACGACATATTAAAGTAAACGAAAAAAGTGTAGGTAGGTAGTATTACCATTTATGTAATATCAAAATAATTTGTGCTTATACGTGGATTAAATGAATAAGGTATTGTGTGATAAGGTGAAATTTTCAAACAATTTCTACCCAATTGGTTCATCCAAAGAAGAAAGGGTTCTTACACCGTCTTCTAATCCTTTGCGCCTAATTAATTGTACCCTTACAAAAAATCACGCCCCTCTAACGGATGCGTCAAAAAACCGTTGATAATATTAAAACTCGAAACCATTATTGTGCAATGCGTCGTTATGAGACTTTTTATAACAAACTTGATCTGTTTTAGGAAATATTGTCTTGTGCACTGGAGATAAGGTTACACTTTGGATTGAATAAGGATTTATGAGGAATCCGTGTGATTAGCAGATCTTCTAAATGATAATGGGTAATGATGTAAAGGGAAGATGGAACTTGAAAACCTCGGTAGTTTTATAGTCTCCCAACTACTTACTTATTTATATATAAATATATATTTATATATATTTGATAAATATCAAACAACAGATGTCATGCTCGCTCAGTACTGAGTGCGGTAAGAACAATACACCTCTTTGCGTGAAATTGGCAAAGGGCGGCACCACGGTGCGCGGGCGCAAGCACAATGGTCACCATTACAGTACAATGAACGCTGCTTATTGCAGGTATTGTACGAATATGTTTGTTATTTGGTAGGATTTGATTGATAGTGGACTTGACTCGTAATAAAGCCAAATTGTAGACTCCGAAATAAAGATTGTAGGCTTTTCAGTTAATTTCGCCTAAAAAGGGTGCATCGATCTGACGGCGCGACACGTCTATAATGTTTTTTTAGCTTCCAGCATCATAATAAAACAAAACTAGTAGGTATTGTAATAAAATAAAAAACAAACGACGACAAAATCAGCGCATCGCAAAATGACAGTTTCCATTATAATAATTTTCTACAATGCATATCATATATTTCGTGAGCATCATCCGCGAACAAAAGTTCCCGAGGACATGACGTATTGTGATTCCACGTCGAGGTGACGCCCGTTGTGACGCCGCCGCACCGCTCTCCGTCAAACCATGACATCAAATTGACGTTTACAACTCGATATAAATAATGCGTAACAGCCGGTATTGTTGTACGTTACACTACATTAAATGAGCTACCGAGTGTCACAAGCTTTCGGAACCAAGTCACAAGGGGAAGGCGGATACAGAAATATCATAATGATTCATCTGCCCTTTTTATTAAAATTACATTACCAATTTTGAGTGTCCCTTACGTCCCTTATTAATTATTTTAGGATATTATACAATAATAACTAAGCCGTGTTAAACCACATAATTTTATATTTATACTTAATAATTTGTGTTCTATCTAACCGATACTATAATGTAATTATGCGAAAGAAGTCTTTCTTTGTAATCCGTATTTCAGCCACCCTTGATGCCTTTATCTCTATGATTCAAATAAACCTTGCTAAGATTTGTATTCACACTATACTGAATGCTTAAAAATTAATAACAATTAAACCAACACAAACCCTAACTTTTAAAATATTAGAATAGGTTTACGTATTTTTATTTGAATCCAGTTTCCTAACAATGGTTGTTGTTCAGTCGCCTCCCGGTCTTGACAATGACTAACAGAGTCATTTATTAAACTCCGACCAACAAACCGAACCGAGGGGTTTCAAAATAGGGTCAGATTCAATAGAAGGGCCCTCCACAGTATTCTAATTCAATTGGCCCGTTAAGATGGGCTCAATGTAACTCGATACAAAAGTTTAGCTAATTTATTTGCAACAAATCTTCAGGTTTTTGTGGATATATTTTTATTTAACTGTGTAACAAAATTATTGATGGGTTGGATGATTTGCAAGGATTTTAATCCTTAATACGCTATACCTACTTACGAGTACATGTATTTTCTGCGTCGGTATACTATCTTGGTTATACTGCGACTAATAAAACTGGAATAATTGTCACATAATAGGTACCAACTAGCCGCGTGGTGCCGGCAGAGTAGAATTTGTACCACCCCTGCCTACCCGTGGGTATCGTACGAGGCGATTAAGGGTTTCTGGGAGGTGGGCAGCAGCGCCTCCCGTACTGAAAACATAGTCTGAAAATCACACTGCGGTCACCAACCAGCCTGCCCAGCGTGGTGACTGGGCAAAACCCCCCTGTGGCAGTAGCCTTGTGGCGTGCCCTGGGGGAGGCCTACGTCCAGCAGTGGACTGCAATAGGCTGAAGAAGAAGAAGAAGGTACCAACTAATTGCATTTTTATAACATACTAGTAAAAGTTTAAAGCTTAAAAGGGTATACGTATGATTTTTAATGGATCTCGAAAGTGGAACTTTGTGGTATCTATGCAATGAGGCTCATTAGCGAAGGAGTACGGCCTCGCGCCATCACTATATATTACCGACAAGACAACTATTTGAAATATTTAGTCCACATTGATACTTATGGATAAAGGGAAATAGTTTTCGTAAACGGAAA